>PVJD01015116.1:0-26244 GCA_004026545.1 Mormoops blainvillei | reverse complement strand
CCGGGGTGGGGTGCAGACAGCTGGGACAGGGCCTCTGGCTGCTGGGTGGAGCAGCCTCTTCTCAGTGGGCTTCCGAGAAAGCCATTGCCCCGCTTTGGGCCTCTGACTCCTCGTCCGAAAAATGGAGGGTGAGGATCCTGTGGTGCAGGCCTCACAGGGTGGGGGTGAGGTTCAAGGAAGGAAGGAATGTGCTGGAGCTTTGTGCCCCACTTTGCCTAGAGGGGTGCGGGGAGAACAATGATGACAGTTATATCATATTAAGCCCTCCAGAGACCCTGTGAGGTAGGTGGAATTCTCACACTTTCCAGATGGGGAAACAGGCTCAGGGAAGCCAGGCCATAGGCCCAACCAAGGCCACACACTGGGTGAGTGTTCGAGCTTGGATTGTTCTAGAATCAGAGCCTGCTGGAGGATGGAGGAGCATTGGTACCAAGTGGCTTGGGTCAGATGTCCAGGATCTGAGATGAGGGGTTCTGGGGGAAATGGGGTGGCATGTGGCCTCAACGACTCTGTCCTGCATCCTGGCAGGAGCAGCCGTCCAAGTCTGCTATCCTGGAGATGACCCCTCAGAGATCCCAGGGGAGGCAGCAGCCCCAGGTGAGTGTGCAAACCAAGAGAGGGGGGCTTTCCTCCTGCAGCCCTGCCTCCTGTTGCCACGGTGCCTGAATCCTCCCTGAGAAGTGACCATTAGGAGGGCCTGGAGAGCCAGGGGCAGGTTTGATTTGGGGTAGGGAGAGACCTGGGCCCACAAATCCTGTGATTTGCCACAAGCAGGCCCTGGGTGGTGGTTGGGAGCAGTCTGGTGTCATTGGAGGGTGAGGGGAGAAAGAATTAAGGGGAGGCTGCGAAGGGTCTTCGGCTGCTCCACACAGGAATGCTGGGGTGGGCCAGAAGGCTAAGGGTGAGGAGCTTTCAGGGTAGGTTGGGGGGTGGCACCCGAGAGCTGAGGTTCTTCACCATTCCCACCCCAGTGGCACAGGGTGTCATCCCCTTCCTTGGCGTGTCCCTCACTGATGCTGGACACTGGGATGGAGGATTATCTGGAGGTGAGTCCGAGGGCAGGAGAGCAGGCAGTGGGATCCTGAGACTTGGTAGGAGAGAACCCCTCACCCACACCGTGCCCCCCAACCCCTACTGAGCCCTGAGCTCTCAGCGCTCGGTAAACCTGTCAGGAGAACCTCTCAGCTGCCCCTGTGAGCTGGGGTGTCATGCCCATATTGAGGACCAGTGAACAGAGGCTCCCCGTAAAATACCCATCCCAGGTCCCCAGGCTGGTGAAGCAGCAGAGCTGCCTGAATGCAAAGGTTCAGGAGATTTCGTTGGTGCCCATGGAAGGGAGAGATGTCAAGTTCCTCCGAGTCGGGCAGCACATAAGTGGCTGAGTAGTCCCTTCCTGTCTGAGGCCTCAGTCTCCCCACCTGTCATCAGAGAAGGTGGGCGAGAAGGTCCCTGAGCTTCTCCCATGGCCGGCCAACTCTGGAGCCCAGAGTCTGGCCCAGGTCCCAGACCTGTTTTCTGTGTGTGCCCTGCCCCCTCGAGGGCTCTGGCGGTAGTGCAACATGAGAAAGGGTGAAAATGAGGTACTAGTTACAGACTAGCTCAGGCGCTCTTTCTGAGGGACTTAGGCTGTCTGCCTCCCAGTGGAATCAGATCAACCGCCAGGAAAGGAATAAGGTGAACAGCTAGCTGTGGCACTCACTGCGGGCGAGGGTAGGGGAGTGGACATCAGAGATGCCCCAGGCAGGACACTCCTTGCTCCATCCCCTGTGTCTCACATTTATGGGGAGAGTTTGGTAACGGTGAAGTAGGGGCTGGCGTCAAGGACAACTTGCTGAGGGAAGGGCTATTTACACCCATCTCTGAGAACAGTTAGGACCTGGATGCAATTGGAGGGGAGGAGGGCTCCCCTGTGTGCAGAGGCCCCGGCCTGGCCCCCTGCCTCACTCCTCACCCCTCATGAGCCCCTGCAACATCCCCCACCCAGGTGCTACCTGCTGCTGCAGGGGCCTGCAAATCATTACAACCTTGAGCCTGAGGAGTAACCTGGGGCTTCTTTCCAGGATACAGAGCAGCTCAGCCAGAGTGCGAGGTAAGGCTGGGCAGTTGAGTGAGGGCAGGTAGAGACTCTCCCTGGTGGCTGGCTTCGGAGTGTTTGCAGCCATGGCTCCCTTATCAGCCCTAGACCTTGCTGCATGGCCACGCCCCAGGTGCCCAGACTCCCACTACTGGGCAGGCACCTGGAGGAACACGCGAGGTGTGGCTCCTGCTAGGTTCACAGGTACTATAGCTAGAACCTTTCCTGCCGGCTGGAGCCCCAGTCCTAATTGGCCAAGAGAACACTCAAGGTCAAGAAGAATTGGTCATCATCGAGCTCAAGGGTGAGCGTCCAGGCTGGCAGAGGCTGAATCCTAAGGGCTCCGTTAAGCTTTGGGCCAAGTGTGATCTTGGGGAGACAGATCCCAGCTCCACTACTGACCAATCCTGTGCCAGAGGTGATTCCCCTCTGCTTTCTGGGTCTCAGTGAAATGAGACCCAGATGCAGGGACAAATGGCTTATTGACTGACCAAGCACTCAGCACCGTGCCTGGATCCGAATGCGGTGGGGATGGGGTGGTGAGGGTGGGCCATGACCGTGGCAGAGGTCTCCCAAAATAACCCCTCTCTTCTATCCAACCACCAGGCCCCCAACACAGAGCCCAGGTCACACTCCCAAGGTTAGGGCTATTTTACACTCCTACGACCACCTGAAGATCGCCTTCATCTTCAGGAGTGGGGGCAAAGCTGAGGCACTCGGGGTACACTGGGCCAGTTCCTCCCGCTCCAAGCTGAAGGACACCCACAGGTCCCCCTTCCTCAGAGGACACCTTTCTTTATCATGAACCTGGGCAAAGAGCAGATGCAGACCCTCAGAACTCCTGAGATTTAGAGGGTGGAGGTACTTTACAGGCACAGCAACCACCACTGAAATTTGGGTGTCTTTAAAAATAATCATTTCCTGCCCCAGGACAGTGGCTTCCTTTCTATAGCTTTTAAGGAAGAAGGAACACGTTCTTCTTGTTGAGGTTTCTTTTGGTCAACTATTAGGAACTTGTAGTTTTCTAGTTCAATCTCTGGAACTGCATCAACACTAAGCCGGGGGTAAAATGTAAAGAGATTAAGCATTGCACGTGGAAAGGACAAGGCCAGGGGAGGATAATTTGCAAATGGACTAAGGACAGGCAGGACTCTCCATCTTGAGTCCCTTCCAGGGACCCTATGATCCCCCTTTACCTAGATTTGAATCCTGCGGGGATCCTCGTCCATGATCTCTAAACTCCTTTTCCTGCTTATCTCACATCCAGGGAAAGACCTGTGATGCACCTCTTAAGGCTACAGCAGGGCCTCGTGCCATAAACATTTACGCCACCTGTGAACCAGGATGCCCAGCATCCCTGCATTTCCTTATACAGACAGAAATTCCCTAGAGGCCCCCACCCTCTCTGCCAGGGATGTCGCAGCCACTCCTCCCTGGCTGGGACCTGATGGATGACAGGTGAATTCTGCTTTGCAAGGGTCTGTGCACTAGGCCATGGTCTTTGGCCAAAGACCCTCACACTCTCCCTTGATGGCCAAAATGACTTGTGGGGCCAAGCCTACTAATAAGTCTAGAAGCCAATAGGGCTGGTGGGTGTAGATCCTGAGGAGAATCGGCAGTAATTTACTAGACAACTACCCCAGGGGACACCACTGCAGGCCCCTCTCTTCATGGAGCTGCGTGTAGTGCAGTGGGCATACAAAAATCAGATCACCACAAAGTGTAACATTGTAAGTAACCATAACTAACATTTATTGAGAGTTTAGGATATATCAGGCACTAGCTTAGGAGCGTTTGTATTAACTCATTTTATTCTCAAAATAATTTTGGATATCGTAGGTGTTACCCCTTTTATATGAGACGGAAAGGAAGCACAGAAAGGCAAAGTCATCTAGCCAATGTCACACAGCCAGGAAGAGGTGGTGTGCGGGTCCCCACACTCTGAGTGCCAGTTTTCTGTTTCAAAAATCAGGATGACAGAGCTCGGTTGTGGGGACTGATAGATAAGTTGGCAAACATAGGGCTGGGTTCATCATAGGTGCTCACTAATGGTGGCTGACATTCACTGGCCCTGTGAGGTGGACAGGGACTTCCCCTATCCAGTTGGTGGGCCGTCCTGGCACTTGCACAGGCTTCATGAGTGACTGAACAGTCAGACTTTGAACAGTTCCTAAGCCATCAGAGATTTTATGCCTGGGTGTGAAGAATTTGGGCAAGTGGTGGGCCCTCTGCACAAAGAAAAATGTCCAGGCTTCCTAGCCTGGCATCTGGGCCACCTTGGATAGTCTAAGCAGCCCCCCCACGCCCTGCACCGCAGGCACCAGATGGCTCCCCTTCCTCAAACATGCCTGGGCCTTTCTCGCTCCCATGCCTTTGCGCACCTGTCTCTGCCTCCTCAGACAGGCACCTTTCCCGGGAATCCCCCCTTGCCACAGAGAACATGTACATCTTTCTTTGTGACCCAGACCCAGGTCAGTTCTGATCCATTTCTCATCCCCATGGCCAGGGCAGGGCGAGCCCAGTGTGTGCCCACTCCCCCTACTAAGCCGGAGGCTGAATTGCGGATTTCCGTCTCTCACCACCATAGCGCCTGGAAAACAGAAAGCATTAAGGACCCCATTGAAACAAGGACATACTTCCTTCCAGAGAAAAAACTGTGTCAGATGGTTAAAAACTCTCCTGATACAGAAATTTTACCACCTTCTTCAGTGACACAAGGTTCTGCCCTGCGGTCAAACTATGTGCTTCTCAACATGGCTGCCTCCTAACCATGGAGAGCAGAATTCATGATTGGGCAACATTTGTTCAACAGAAATTCTCTTTAGTTCTGGATCTTTTTACCAGGGCAGTGACTTAGACCTGAGACCTCATTGTTCAGCCGCAGTGCCATCCCACCGGTGGCTGGTGCCACGCGCCATCTACATGGACAGCAGCTGCGCATCCCATCGCAAGCAGGGGCAGCTGCGGCGTAGCGTGGGCCTCCTCTCGCGGGCGGTCATCCTGGGACAGCCTTGGGGCCCTGTTGGAAGTCAATGTCAGCTCTCTGGGCATGTCAGCAGAATCTGGGTAAACTCCTGGGAGCCATGGCCTGGTTTCGATTTTCTGAGCATGACCAGTCCGGGGTTGTTGATCAAGGTCTGCAGCAGGAGCCACCGTGTCCTGGGCCTGGCTGAGATGCAGGGACCTAGGACGGAATCCGAACAAGTAGAATGGGGAGGGGCCAGCTGTCTCTGTCCTCCTCAGAGGCTGTAAGAAAGACTGCCCCAGAGCTGTGAGGTGTGGGGGAAAAGTGGGGGAAGGAGCAGGACCAGGTCTCCCAGGGACGCGAGGACGGTGGAGGGATGTGTTTGTCCCACGGAGCTGGGTATCTGCAGTGTTGGGAAGAGTGATAAACACAGTCCAGATTGGTGCTGATGAGACATGACTAACTGGGGGCTTCCCAGCAGAAGGCAGAACTGAGGAATAAGGGTGGGAGGGTTGGGAGTAGACAGTATAGAGCCTTGAGTGGACAGGAGCTGGCGGCTGGGAGGGCTGTGGCACACACAACTGAGTGCCCTCTTAAAGGGCACCTGGCTAGAGGCTGGGATATGTGTTGGGTCTCAAACAGTGGGGAACAGAGGACTCAGACAGAAGAACTAGAGCTCACTTTTGGGAACATGGGAAGAGCCAGTTAGAAGGACAAGGACAGAAGGCCTCAGGGGCCCCTAGCCAGGCTGATGGGAGGCTAACCTTCCTGGGCTCATGGGTGGATTTCCCAGGGCATGGACTGTGGAGGAAGGGAAGTAGGGAAAGGGGAACGGGGGACACCTCAGGGATCTCAGTATCTTAGGATACCTGTTTCCTGGTGTCCAGCCACAGGGAAGGTTCACACGGGGGATTTACCTGCTGACTGATTTAGGTGCCCGTATCTGATGGCCTGCTGCAGCTTCCTCTCCCTGTGGCCTGTGATCAGGATGTGACAAAAACTGACGAGCACAGGGTTTGTGTGATAATGGTCCACGTAGAGCATGCCAATCCACGCACTGAACCCTGAAATCCAGAAGGCAAGTCAGGCCGTGCAGCACAGCCCAGGGTGGCCAGTGCGTGCTTTTTATGACATAACTGCAGCGTCACTCTGTTTCTGAATGGTGCCCATGTCTTTGCTGAGAATCTAGAAAATTAGGTACAAAGGCCTGGGAGAGTCCTTACAGATCACATTCTAATCCATCCACATTATGTGTCACTTGAAGCTCCAAGGAGCTAGGACCTCCTTTAATGAACGGATGAGTGAATGAATGGACACGGGCCGGAAATAGAACAAAAACTATTTTTGCTCTATAGAAATGGCCTTGATTTGGCAGTATTTCAACTGAACAGACCATTTTCTTACCTAAGTAAGCTTCCAACTAACAGCACCAGAAATTTTGAGATGTGTTCCTTCTCAGTTTTCAGAGCCATGCATTCATACATCGCCTCCTAACCATTTAGATAGAATTGTGCTGCCTCTTCCCGCCAGCCATTATGCCTCAAGGGTCTGTCAAATACGCAGGTATTCAATGGCCTGAATTCCCTTCTGACCACTGGGCTGAATGTTTGTTTGTTTGTTTGTTTGTTTCTACTCAGTTTTATAGCCTCCCTGGGAAGATAAGCTCTAAGCAGAGCTGAAGAGTGGATTCTGTCTAGGCCTCTGGTTACACCGCTTCCGCGCAGCTTTTACAAAGGGGCAAGCCCAGCCCTTCCCAGATGCATGGCCACGGGGGGCCGGCCCCTTACCCATGTCTGCTCCCTCGTAGCCGTGCTGCATGATGGTCCTGTCGATGCGGGCCATCAGCCACGTGCCCAGGATGCAGCTGATGAGCAGCCTGGAAAGGCTGGCGCCCAGGCCCAGCAGCACGTTGTAGAAGAACAGGAAGTAGCTGAAGTTGTGGAATGCCTTCCTGCAACGGAAGCAGGTGGAGGGGCGGCACCCTTTCGGTAGGAGAACGTGGCCAGGCAGACGGGCTCAGGGGTGCCCCAGGACATTGGTCACAGTGCAGGGTGAATGTTAGCAGCAACTGTCATGTTTGATGGGATCTGTGGGTTTTGAGGTTTCCTGAATTATAGGAAATCTCATGTGGCCACAGCTGGTGCTGTCGCTATAGCAAAGGATGTGCCTTTCCCACTACCTTTTGTAACAGTGACCTGCCCCCAGCTGGAACTGCTCCAAGTCCTCCAGATGAAGTTTCCCAAATGACCACCTGATCATGCGGTTTCCTGCTTCCTATGGGATAAAGCTCAAACTTTGCATAGTGAATTTCTGGGCCCTCTTCAAAAGAGGTCTTCCTGACATTGGCACTGTGTACCCCCTCCCTGCCTTCACCATCTAAGGCCACTGCATGGCCACCATATTTGATTCTCATTGCTCTCCTAACACGTCCTGCCCTTTCGTGGCTTCCTGCCTTCAGCTGTGCAGCGGGGGATGCCAGCCGTGCCCTCACCTCAACTCTACCTGTGGGAATCCCGCCATCTTACTGACTTCAGCCAGAACGTCCCGCCTGCAGTGGAATGAACCACTCCTGCCTCTCCGCTGCCCCTCTGCTCTCCACCATTACTCGTGTTTCTCTTGTGATCCTTTCACACCCTCTGGAGTCTATTGTCCCTCTCTGTGTCTGTTGGCTCCAGTGGACCAGGAGCTTCTCACAGGCACGTCCTGTGGGGACATCTCTTCATCCTTAGTGCCCATGTTGTTTCCTCCACCAGTGAATGGCTCTGAGTGAGTGAATTAGGAAGGATTACCACAGGCCGGGCGCTGTTGTTCTAAGTTGATATTTGAACACATTTCGTCCTCAGAACACCTCTTTGAGGTCTGCACAATTGTTTGTAAAATGAGGAAACTGACATTCGTAGATGTTTGGTAAAGTCCCACAAGATAAGAAAGCTCCTAAGGGGTGGAGCCGGGATTTGGGCATAGGGCGTTGTCTCCGCCCATTCCCCAACCAGGGCCCCTCACCCTCTGAGGGTAGAGTCCGCCCAGGAACCTGCCAACAGCGAAGAGGAAAGAATGAGAGATTGCTGAGGCCAAAGTCCTACAATCGCCACTCCCTTCTTTGCCCTCACCTGTTGTTGAGCGCCAAGGGCTTCTGCTTGTCAGCGGTGCCCATCTTTGGCTGTAGGAAGAAGCTGGAGGCAATCCATACTTGCACGATCACGAGACCCAGGATGATGGATACGGTGAGGCTGAAACACAGGGTGAGAGCACCCTGAGGGCCTTGTCCACTCCCCTCAAGCCCTTCCCAAGTGCCCAGTGATAAAGAGGAGTGAGATGCTGATGGCCCATCAGACTGACCACAGCAATGAGCTCTGTGCTATAGGCCTACAGAGCATTTGCACACCCGTTGCGCAGATGAGAAAACCAAGGCTCCCAAAGGGGAGGTAACTTTCTCAAAGCCACATGGTCAGGTCTTCTAGCTTTAGATCAGAACTCCAGGATACAAGGGCAGCAATTGGGATGAGAGGTTTAACAGCATGGGAATCAAAGAAAAGAATGGGGTTTTTAGAAGAGTTCATGAAGGCCACGTGAGAGTGAACCGGGCAGGCTCTGCACCACTCATGGGTGTCTCTCGGTGAGTATGGGAGTGAGGCGCTCAGGGCAGGGAGGTCTCTAGAGAGCACCACAGCCCGTGTTTGCACCCCCAGGTGGCAGTGTGGAGTAGTGGTTAAACGAGGTCTCTAGTTTCAGATTGCCCGGCTCCTGGCCCGGCCTCTTCCTTGGACAAGCTGCTTTGCATCTCTGTGCCTCTGTTTCCTTGTCTGAAAAAGACAGAACTAATTTAAGTCCTCATCTCACAGGGTTCTTATGAGAAAAGGCACAGAGTGAATTCTCAATGTTGGCATTCACTATTATCTTCCACATGGGTAAACTGAGGCGTAAAGAGGCAACTTACCCAAGTCATACAGCTGATCTAAAACCTAAGCTCCGATCCCTCTCTCCTCCCACTAGACTGTCCTCTCACTTCACCTCCCCAAACCTCAATCTCCCCAGCTATAAAATGGACTTACATGCATCTGCCATAGACACAAATGTGAGGACCTCGCTGAACAAAGAGTGGAAATATTTTCTAAATTGTAAGGTTCCTATTACAATGAGTTGCTATTTGGCCCATGTTTAGATCAGAGCTAAGAGTGTGAATCCAGGGATTGGTGAGAGCTTAGCAGAGGGGCAGTTTGAACAGCAGCTGTGATGGCCCGACAGCTCCTAGGCCCTGGGCGATGACAGGGAGCCCACCGAGCACTTACATCCCGATGCCCAGTCTGTGGAGTATCTCCAGGCCCCGGTTGTGGATGATGGGAAACACCAGGCTGTACATGATCACCATGCCAAACACACTCTGCACTACGTGGATAATGAGGTAGCCTGTGGGCCAAGGGAGCCGCTGGTTACTCAAGGCCCTTTGTGACCCAGTCACCCATGTCCCTGTCTGCAGCCCCGATCTATCCTCCTTCCACCAAACGTGCTGGCGCTTTTGTTTATGCTGTTTCTTCTGCCTGGCATGCCCTCGCTTTTCTTCCTGCTGACCTTCGGCTCACCCTGCCAGGTGCGGTTCAAAGCCCTGCCCTGGGTGTGGGCAGTCACTTCCTCCTCTGGGTCACCACCGCCCTTGGCACATACACCCTATGGGCTCAGGACAGGGGCTGATGATGATTTGTATGGGGATGCAATTCTCTCTCCTTCCTGAAGGTCCCTCAGAGGCAGGAGCTGGGGCTGCTTCTTCCTCACTTCTGTCCTCCCTACCCACACCAGGACTCCACAGGGGCCCAGGTAATGTGTGTTGAATTGAGTGGGTCACATGATGGCACTTACCCCACAAAATGTAGGCTATTTGCCAGCCGGAGTACCTTCCAATGGCCACCTGGCATTTAAAAAGAAAAAGCGCCCCAGAGGGAAGAAGATCTTGATTACCCCTGACTCACATGTCCAGCGACCCTGGCTCGTTGGAGATTCACCCACCAACCCACCGAGGCAGGTGACTGTCCTCCTCTTACAGGTAAGGAAGCCAGCCGAGGGCTACGTGAGGACAGTGACTGTCCTGAGTCACACAGCAGCAAAGCATCCTAGAACTGAGGAGTCTGGACTGCCCGTCGGGGCTCTTCCCATCACACTGCCCCGTCTGAGGTACAGGAGAGTGGGCTTTGGTAGACCACTGAGTCTCAGAGCAGAGGGGGGTCTCCATAGACTTACCACACTCCATGATGAGGAAGGGTTATGGAACATCGGCGGGAGAAAGTGTTTATTTCCTGCCCACAACCTCTTCATGTGCTTTCTAGAGGAAAGAGGAGAAATGAGTATGTTTATAACCACAGCTCCTCGTGCACTTAGAGTTTAATAGATATACACAGAAAGGCCTGTGGAGGGAGATGGCAGGCAGCTTAGCCCCTGCTCCTGATCATAGCTCAATAGGATGGTTCGGATTAGCCTGAAAAATATTAAATATCATATATTTTATCAAAATAATATATAGTTACTGCCCTGGCTGGTGTGGCTCACTGAATTGGGCTCCAGCCTGCAAACCAAAGAGTCGCCAGTTCAATTCCCAATCGGGGCACATGCCTGGGTTGTGGGCCAGGGTCCCCGGTAGGGGGTGCACGAGACACAGCCACACAGTGGTGTTTCTCTTCCTCTCTTTCTCCCTCCCCTTCTGTCTATAAATAAATAAATAAATAACATCTTTTATAAATATATGCTCATTATATATTGAACAGCACTGACTGCTGTTCCTGAGATCGAGGCAGCTGGTCCCCTTGAATCAATCCCCCTGATGTCCCCTTGAACCACATTCATCTGCTGATGGCCCAGTGCGATGAGTCCCGGAGAGCAGGGCAGGTCTGGCACCCAGTAGAGATGCCAGAGTGTAGAAGAAATGTCAAGGTATGGGGTCAGAAGACATGACCGGGGGCTAATTGCCTGGGCAAGTTATTTTGTTGAGTCTCAGCTTTCTGGGCTATAAACGCGGAGTTGAAAGTACTCTTCAGGGTTGTGGTGAAAACCAAAGATTCTAGCACAATGTCTAGATTATAGTAGAAGCTCACATCAACAGTCGTTTGTTTGTTTACTGACAATAGATGTGGTTGTCCCTGAGCCTTGCATAGACTCCTGGTTCCAGTTCGGGCACTGCTGGCACTCTTTGGGGATTCTTAGAAAATTCTGTTAGATGCTTCCTGGCTGAAGATGCACAAATAACTCCCTGAGCCCTTTTACCTGTAACAAGCCAAAATGTGGAAGAGATAGCTCACACATGTCAGGGAGGCAGGCACAATGGTAACCACCCAGACTCCTGAAACAGAAAAGGTGATGGGAGAGGCCTCTGAAGGTGAACCAGAAACAATATTTTCCAAATGCAGAAACTCACATCAGAAAGGTCCGGGCAACATATCCTATACTTCCTTTAACACATTTCTTGTGTAAATACGGTTTTGCTTAGATATTTCTGTTTCATTTTAGCCTCACGTACCCTGGAAATACTTTATTTCCTATACAATCCTCTCCTTTGGTATTAATATTTTCAATCCCGTGAGGAATAGGAAGAGAAAATTATGGCGTATATACATTGTAGTAGCTTCCATCCGTGTAAAACTTCATTGAACTTCTAATTGCCACTTTTTGGGGTTGGTGACCTGCCTCCAGTTAAACAGCAACTATGTGAGAGGACAGTTTTACCTTTGGAGACATTCATCAGTTCTTTCACCTGCAGGACGACTGTGGTCAGGATCCCGGTCCGGTTCACCGAGGCAACATAGCTCTCTAACTCTCCTTCAAACACATTCAGGTGATCTCTCACATACACGAACACACAGAACTCAATGACGATGAACTGGGGACACAGAGCAAACATTTCAAGGTCTCACCTGAGTCCAGCTTTTGCCCAGTATGTGAATTCCATATGGGTCTCTCTTTGGTTTTGAGGTTAAAACTCTTTGAAGGTCAACACTTATTTTAACAAGACTCTGGGCACTGTTTATACTGAGATGGATGGGATTGTGGCTTCTTTGTAGATAGGAGACACCCCAAACTCTGTTCCTCACCCTACAGCATACAAGATGAAGCCCTTAAGGGCTCAAGGAATTCTTCAAACATTAATTAAATCAGAGTGAGATGAATGCCTAATGTTGAATAAGGGGTGATGCTGGGGACAATTCCAGTCATATCTCTCACTGGTTATCACTAATATCCACGATGGTGGGCAAAGTGAAGAAGGTACCATTTCCTGTACACATGTCATGCTTGCTCATCCCTGTCATCCTGTCATCATGCCATCATGCTCACCACTATCATGCCATTACTTCTAGAGTTCCTGCTGCCATTCAGTTCACCAACTGAATCTTGTTTCTCTCTGAATGCGGAGCTCAAATGCTATCATCTTCAGGCAGCTTCTGAGTCTAGAATCATTCATTAAATTTCTAAGGCATATTCGCCTTTCTTTTATCTCACTTTAGATGACAGGTACTTTATACCATATCGTATCTCCTTCTCTTAAACCATTGGCTTCTCCCAGGACAAGACTCTGCTAAATCAGCTCCCTTCTCTTCCAGGTGTTAGCATACTGCCTGGCATTGCAGATAACCAGTAAAGACTTAAGAAACATAACTCCAAGTGAATTATTCATTGTTGCAGAGAACTCTAGTAGTCCATTAGAGTCTGTTCTCCCCTTCCTTGTACAGAAAGCTGGACTACAGTTCCCAGACTCCCTTGAGTTAGGAGTGGCCACATGACAGTGTTTTTGTCAGTGGAAAAGGGCCTTTGAAAACTTCCCACATACCTTGGAAGGTGTGGCTCAGGGGACTGAGAGCCGGTCTGCAAACCAAAGAGTGACTAGTTCGATTGATTTCCAGCTTAGGGTACATGCCAGCGTGTGGGCCAGGTCCCCCGTAGGGGGTGTGCAAGGGGCAACCACACATTGATGTTTCTCTCCCTCTCTTTCTCCTTCCCTTCCCCTCTCTAAAAAATGAATAAAATCTTAAAAGAAAGAAAGAAAGAGAAGAAAGAAAACCTCCCACATGTATTTCTCTATGCACTTTCCCCTTCTGCTGACTGGATGTAGATGGTGAGGGTTTTCGGGGATGATGAGGCACAGGATGGAAGAACCTGGGTTACGGGATGACACACAGAGGACTGCTGCCTCCCAAGCCTGAACACCCGCCCACTCAACATTGTTATATGGGCAAAGCTGGACATAGTGTTAAGTCACTAAAATGTAGGGCTTTATGTGGTATTTCAACATAACCTAACTGATACAGTCACTTAA
Organism: Mormoops blainvillei; assembly: GCA_004026545.1. Lineage (NCBI taxonomy): Eukaryota > Metazoa > Chordata > Mammalia > Chiroptera > Mormoopidae > Mormoops > Mormoops blainvillei. The sequence goes on along the minus strand of PVJD01015116.1, from coordinate 12,912 downwards.
AATGTAATCATGGGATTAATTTATATGAGTATCATCCTTGCACATCTAAAAGGAGCAGAAGCCAATTTGGTCTTCCCATTTTTATTCCTCCATTTTGACCCTGCTTTCGACCCAGATAGTTTACCTTGGATAAGTCTGACCACATGAAATGTTTTGATTCTGTGCTTAATAAAAAATATATTGAATATTGAAGTCTGAATTATGACAACATTTAAAATGTTTTGTTGTGGAAGCAAACTTAAATAGGAGCCAAATGAAATAAGACATTTTAATTTTTTATCCTTTTTCGAGATATAGTATAGTAAGTTTATTTTATTTCGAATTCACTGAAATTATTTGTCAAGATTGATTATTCTATATTTAAATGACATGATTTTATTTGGCCAAGTAACAAGTCTAACAATGTTTTCCTTAGCTCTGCTGAAATAAATGGGTTTTAAAAAAAGATTTTATTTATTTTATTTTCAGACAGAGAGGAGGGAGAAAGAGAGGGAGAGAAACATCAATGTGTGGTCGCCTCCCGCGTGCCCCCCACTGGGGATCCAGCCCGTAACCCAGGCATGTGCCCAATGAGGGAACCGAACCAGTGACCCTTTGGTTTGCAGGCTGATGCCCAGTCCACTGAGCCACACCAGCTGGGGCTGAAATAAATGTTTTGCAGAGCTCACCAGTGAACCCATCTGGGCCTGGTGCTTTCTGTTTTAAAAATCATTACTCAATGGCTTAACCTCTCTAATGCCTTTAAGCCTATTGGATCGTCTCTTTCTTCCTGTATGAGTTGTGGCAGGTGGCATCTTTCATCTCAGTTATCAAATTTGGGGGCATAGAGTTGTTCATACTATTCCTTTATTATTCTTTTAAGGCCCACAGAACCTGTAATGATGTTGCCTCTTTCATTTCTGAGGTGAGTAATTTGTGTGCTCTCTCCTTTTTTCTTAGTCTGGCTAGAGGCTTATTGACTTTATTATTTCAAAGACCCAGTTTTTGGTTTCGCTGATTTTCTTTATTAATTTCCTGTTTTCAGTTTCGTAGTTTTCTGCTCTAGTTTTATTATATCTATCTGCTGCTTACTTTGTATTTAATTTGATCTTCTTTGTTAGTTCCCTGCGGTAGGAGCTTAGAGACTGATGTGGGTCTTTCTACATTTCTAATTTATACATTCAATGCCATAAATTTCCCTCTAAGCACTGCTTTTGCTGCCTCCCACAAATTCTGATGTGTGTTTTCATTTTCACTTAGTTCATCTCATTTTTGTTTAGTTTATTTTTAATTTCTCTTGAGATTTTTTTCTATAACCCGTTGTTACTTAAAAGTATGTTGTTTAATTTCCACTATTTTGGAATTTTCCAGTTATCTTTCTGTTATTTATTTCTAGTTTAATTCTACTGTGGTCTAAAAGCAGCCATTGCATAATTTCTATTCTTTTAAATTTGTTAAGGTACATTGTATGGTCTAGGATTTGGTCTATCTCAGTGAAATTTCCATGTCATCTTGAGAAAAAATGTGTATTCTACTCTTATTGATAACAGAGTCTATGAATGCCCAAAATTCCAATTGACCGATGCTGCCAATTACAGTTCAGATTTTCCTACCTCAGTGCTGAGTCCCGTGGGATTTCTGCTACATTCTGTTGTGATTATATCTACCTGTCTGTCTCTTCAACTTAGAAGCAATGCTTTGCCCTCTAAGCTCACTTCTCTTGAGGATCTAAGAGTTGATTTCTTTCACTTCGTTTTGATTTTCATTTGTTGTTAAGATGGAATGGCTTTTTTCCAAGCTCTTTACATGTGGAATTGGCAACTGGAAGTCTCCATAAATAATCTTGTTATATTTATTAGTAATATTCACCATGGGTAAAAGTATACTTGGAGTCAAAATTATTCAGGCAAAGAATTGTGCTTCTCTGACTTACAGCCAGCTTTTAAAAGCAACCCCTACCCTAGCCCTGCCCCATTTATAAATTAGAAAAGGACTTGCTCAGATTTACTTACAAGGTACAGGCAGATGAAAGCCAACACCACAGTTCCAATCATGCGGCTTGGGAACTGAAAGCAGGGGTCCCACTCATATATCCTGGTTTGGAACCAAGACTTTTTTTCCTCTCTGTGAATGAGTAAACACCAAGAAAAGACAGGTTGTGGTTGGTAAACAAATGCCTGACTCTTTGGAAGATAACCTCACCTCCTCCTCTTCATCTTAGATTTTAGTGAAGAGAAGGAACACTCGTTGATTCCACAGTTTTTATTCTCCCCTTATTCTTAAGAAGAGAGATTCAGTTTTATTTAGTGCAGCAATTCACCAAATTGAAAGGCTATAATTTCAGACTTCTCTTACAGCTAAGAGTGACCAAGGCTAAGTACAGGGCAATTGGATGTGACCAGAGGGATGGTGTGGGACTTTGGGGAGGGTGCTTAGATAGAATCAGCACAGCTGGAAGGAACCTCATTGCCCTTCCTTCTTTCCTCCTGCCTGACATCTGAAATGCTGACATAGTGGCTGGTCCAGACTGGAGCTCTGGAATCTATCTGGGACCACGAGCAGACCTCACGATGAAACCACTGAAATACTGAAGCGGAATAACAGGTGATCGGTAAGCTGCCATGGTGAGCAGTCCAGCACCAGTATGGGCTGCAGCCTCTGGGATTCTTTTATATGAGGAATACATCTCTCTCATCTGTGCCACTATTATTTTGTGGGTTTTGCTACATGTAGACAAGCGCAGTTCTAATGAAAGTACTAGCTTTACCATGTGACTTTGGATTAGACATGTCCCTTCTCTGGGGAATAGTCTCTTGTACATAGGGGCAGTGGCAGCGGTACGGCAACAGCTATGATCCCTGAAGATCACATACTTTTGCTTGGCCAAGAGCTATGTCCTCTTTTATTGGTAAGAGCATATGAGTTTTTCTCTGAGAATTGACTCCTTTCTCACCATCAGTCCTAATGGTCAAGTGAAACTGAACTACTTTCTGGTTCTAGGGGTAAACATGTGACTCAGGCTTAACAATCACTTTACTCCAATCCTCTAGCCACAATAATTGGCATTTGGCCCAATTTGATTCAATGGGACTTGGTTTGAATCATTAGATAGGAAAATTCCTCTTTCCTGTAGGCTTAAACCAGGAGGGTATAAGCTTAGGGATTCTGGGGTCCACCATGGGGAGGAAGCCCATCTAGCCCAATCCAGATATATATCCAGATAAAAGCAGAGCTACGAGCAGATGAGGAAAAGAGGCCCTAGTTCTGATGACAGTAATAAAGCTCTGCATCCACCTAGTTTTGAAACTACCACTAGGCTTTAAATTACATAAAGCCATCAAAGTCCTTTTTCTCTCTAATTCTGTTTGAGCTGAGTTTCTGTTATTAACAAATGAGAGTCCTGACCAATATAGAGCACTTCTAGTCCTCTAAGGGTCCCACACTGTCAGGCCTCATCAGTATTGGTGCAAACACCAACGGTGAACGACTCGAACTGGGGCTTACTGCGGGCGCGGCTTCCTCAGGAGCTGTTTGACGTGCTCTGCCTGGTGAATTTCCAGGAAAGGTTTTTCTTCCTGTGAAAAAAGGCAAAGGTGTATGCTTTGGTTCACAAATTCTTGTTAAGGTTTTGTTTCCTCTGAGGGGCTACTGCCACAGGGGGCAGGGATTTGGGCAAAACTTGCTCTTTCAGAGTTAGCCGTTCCCAGGCATCTGTGATTTAATGAAGAGAAGGGTGGGATCCAGGCCCCTGTTTACCAAGCACTTGTTTTCATGAGATGCCAGCGGTCTGGCCTTCCTTGGCGCTTTTGCTTACTGACTCCACCAATCATTGTTCTGTGAAGCCCTTTTCCTCTTTGAGGTCTGGTGATTTCCCATCATACTTCAAAACATTGTTTCGGGAGTGAAGCACCCAAAATCCCAGTGCTTTTACTTCTTATGAATAGGAGGAGTTTCTTTTGCTCATTTTAAAAAGTTAGCGATATTTAATAAAACAAACTTTAATGGTATGTTTTAAAATGTTTCCTCCAGGTGTAATGAGCTTTCCACAATAGTTACTATTTTGCTACATATATCGAATATATAAATTTTACATACTATGAGATGAAATCTTACATATTTCAGATGTTGGGTAGTACAAAGGATCTGGTTAGAATCCTGACTGGTAAGTGATGCCAACAGGATGAAGGAATAGGGGTTTCCAGCCCCCTGGCCCACTTTGATACACCAATTTTGACAGCCATGCACATGAGAGTACCTTTGTGGGCACCTGACAATGCACCTGGAAGGTTCCAGAACCCCAGTCAAACAAAAACTCTGAGAACAGATGCATTGAAGAGGGTGGGAAGAACAGTTTCACTTTACCAATATTACCTGTCCTCCAAGGTAGCACAGCTCAGAGCATAGAGAGACCCCTCACCCTTGGCCTGCAAATTCTCCCATGAGGGAAAGTGAGAGTAAAAGTGTAGGGTTTTTCTATGCAATTAAAGTAAGTTGTTATCAGCTTAAAATAGACTGTCATAACTATAAAATGTTTTATATAAGCCTCATAGTAATCACAAAGAAAAACCTGTTTTATATTAAACAAAAGGCAAAGAAAAGGGAATCAAAGCATGCCAATACAAAAATAATATCACCACCTCATAAAGAAAGCATGAAAGGAAGAATTACAACACAGTCATAAATTTAACACAATGGTGACTTTAAGTCCTTACCTATTGGTTTTCTTTAAATGTAAATGGATTAAATTCTCCAATCAAAAGATACAGAGTAGCTGAATGGATTTTTTAAAAAATACAAATATGGGCTACCAGCAGGGGACTTGCTGTAGCTTCACGGATACACATGGGGAGTAAAGTGGATTGGAAAAAGATTTCATACAAATGGTAACTGAAATAGAGCAAGGGTGGCTATATTTATGTGAGAGAAAATAGACTTTAAGTCAAAAAGTGTCACAAGAGACAAGAGAAATCATTATGTAATGATAAAGGGGTCAACTGTTTAAGAAAATGAAACAATTATAAATATATGTGCACTCAACAGCAGAGCACTTAAATACATAAAGTAATTATTAACGAAACTGAAGAGACAAATATGCAGCAACACAATGACAGCAGAATTTCAGCTCCACATCTTCAGCAATGGATAGATAACCCAGTAAGAAAATCAATATGGAACAGCAGACTTGAACAACACTATAGATCAAAACGAACAAAAAAACATATACAGAACATTCCATGCAATGGTAGCAAATACAGATTCTTCTCAAAAGCACAGGAAACATTCTCCAGGATAGATCACATGTTAGGCCACAAAAGAAGTCTTAACAAATATAAGTATCAAGTACCTTTTCTGACCACAATGGCATAAAGCTAGAAATCAATAACAGGAAGAAAACTAGAAAATTCACAAATATGTGGAAGTTAAACAACACAGTCCTGAACAACCAATGAGTCAGAGAAAAAACCAAAAGGGAAATCAAAAGTTATCTTAAAACAAACGAAAACAGAAATACAACAGACCAAAGCTTATGGAATGCAGCAAAAGCAGTTCTAAGAGGGAAGTGTCTGGTGGTAAACGACTACATTAACACAAAGAAAGACCTCAAATAAACAACTAACTTTATACTTCAAGGAACTAGAAAAAGAACAGCGGTTAAGAAAGAGCCTCAGCAAGCAAACTGTTTGAGCTCCAGCTCTGGGTCTGCTACAGACCAGGTACACGACCTTGGGCAGCACAACTTGTCTCTTCGGTTCCAAGTTCCCTACCACAGAATGGGAGGGGTAACCAGAGTACCTGCCTCACAGCACTGATGTGAAGACCACACCCGTCAGGACACGTACAGTGCTTATGCTCAGTACTCACCGTCTGGCGCTCCCAGCCCAGGCGGACCCTCAGAGACTTGACAAACATGTGTAGGAATCGGCCCAGCAGGAAGGACAGGCACAGCAGTGAGGGCCAGTAGAGCATGATGGTCTCGTACTTCCCCAAAAACTGCAACAGAAGCAGACCACTGGGGACTGGATCTATATGGGGCAGGGTCAGGCCCCTGGTGAAGCTGTGGACAGGAATCTGCCGGCCCCAGCCTGCTCCCACCAAGGCCCACTCTCTCAGAGCTTGGATCCCTGCTCCCCCTGCCCCACATCATAGGAATAAGCAGTGGATTTGGAGTCCAGCAGCCCTGGATTTGAGTCCTAGCACCCCCATTTTGTCTTATACAAAGGGCTTTCATGGCTTTTTTCTGATTCAGTATTAAATGCTCCTTTTGGAAAATACACACAGAGAGCGGGAGAGAGGGGGAAAAGGAGGAAGAGAGAAAAGGGGAGGGGGAGAGAGAGACATCTTGCTTTCTTTCCTGGGGTATAGGGCTAAACAGATGAACCAGTCTGTGTCAATTCTGAGAAGGACAATGAATGGAAAAGCTGGAAGGGGTTTATCTGGGCCAAGTCTCCCATTAGTAGACAGAGAACCTGAGGCTATGTGAAGGAGTGGAAACGAGCTCCGGAATCAGCCAGACCTGGTCTCAAAGCCCAGATTTGCTGCTTCTTCAGAGTTACTTCTTATCTTTGGGTCTTGGTTTCCTCATCTACAAAATAGGTTTGCTGGGAGCTTCTCCACCTTGAGGAGCTGCTGTGAGCACTAACTGAGAGAACATCTGTCTGTGAATCAGTACCTTGATGAACGTAAGACACTATATAACGGAAGTATCACAAACGGCTCCAACTCCCTTTTGTGCACAGGAGGAAGCTGAGGCCTATCGAGAGGCAGAGGCTGGTTCAAGATCACACAGCAAGCTGGCCATGGTGACAGGACAGAATACCCTAAACACAGCTCAGTGGAGACTCACCGGCCCATGGGGACACTGGGTGATGTGAAGGATGGTGACAGCAAACCTGCAGGAGAGAGGCAGGGCTTGGGGTACTCCCAGCACAGCCCCTGTGACAACCGCCCAGACCCCACCAGCCTGGAGTAGCCTCCCTGAGGCGGCTGGTCCCCAGACCTCCATGTATATCCCACACAGATCAGACACCCTGCTTGTGCCTGAGTACGTGCAACGAAATGCATTTAATGCCCCCCATTCAGACACGACCCCAGATCTATAACGGCAGAGCAGGAAGACCCTGAGAGATCTCATCCTCCCTCTGCCATCACTCAGGTGGGGAGACTGAAGCCCAGAGATGGGAAGGGATTTGTCCAGAGTCACATCCAGAGCCAGGACCAAGACCCAGGGCTCCGGACTCTGGGACTGAGGTTCTTTCTGCCCGGACACGCCCTTGTCTGTAAACACTGCCCTTGAGGAATGAGCCTCGAGGCTTGACTCCCGCTGAACTCACATTCCTGGTCAAGTTCAAGCTTGGGTCACACTCCCGCGGTGCCCAAGCTGCTGTCTGATTCCTGCCACCCTGTCCTCTCCTGGTCAAAAAGTCTGTCATAGGCTAAGGTATTACTCCACATCCAACACTGAATAGCCTCTCTTTTAATTTTTTAAGAGCAAGCCACTTACACACTGCGGAACTGCAGCCATTCGTGTGCCGGTTACTTGTCAGCCCCCTGCATGGCTCACACACTGGGCCTGGAGCCCCTGCCCAGGAAGGAGATGCGGGCCAGGAAAGGAGCCTGCCTGGACTGGAGGGTGGAGCGGCCCATGGGATTATCCAGTCGGCAAATGCTCCCCGGGGCCGGGTTTGTGCGGGGGCCCGGTGCCATGCTGAGGGTACAGAGCTCAACCAAAGGGCCAGGGAGCTCCCACCTGTGGGGGCGACAATCCACAAGGGAAGGAGCGAGTACCTGTCACTGGGCCAGGTGGGGAAAGACAATCCCTGTGGGGAAGAGCAACATACAGGCAAAGCGCCCGGAACACATGATCACGAGGGTCTATCTTGTTTTCCAGTACATGCCCTGGCTCATGTGGGGATGTCATAGCATGTCTGCTGATGAATAAGTGGATGGATGAAGGAACACGGGAGTTTTACATGACTCGTATGTGTGCCAGAGACAGGTCAAGGGGTGGGAGACTAGGACGGTCCCGAATGCCTGGCCGGGGCACATGCACCTTCTCCTGGGCTCCAGGGAAGCCACGACAGCACTGAGAGGCAGCGTCCACATGGAACTCCCGCTGCCACCGGTGGGACTCTCTCGGCAGTTTACAGAAATGAATTTTTCTACATCTCTGGCTACTGGGACTATTCAAATCATGAATGGCCTGTTGTGGAGCAAACAGGATGCTGGCCTGACCTTCTGGATCCTCAAGTGCAGTCCCAAACAGGGGTCACAGGGGACCGGAGACCAGTCATTTTGCCTGCCCTGGGCCTAAGTTCTGAGCAAAGGTGCCCTCCCAAGGAGAGCTCTCAGGTCACCTCCAGCCCTTTGTCCAGAGTTCAGCAATGGTCAAAAGAAGTGCAGGAGGGCGGGCAGGCAGAGTCTGTCTTACCAGATCAGAGAGTAGCTGAAGCCCAGGATGGAGCTGACCAGCCGGAACTCCGATGAGAGGCAGGCAAAGAAGGGGAAGTGGGACAGGCCGACTTCGATGCCTCCAATCAGAAGCACAAAGGCTGGGAGAGACAGGGTCAGAGATGCTGTGAGTGCCTCTTCTCACGGGCTCAGGTGAGTCCAAGGGAAGCTATGGGGCTTGGAGCTGACCTGCAGTCATGGACCTCAGGACCCAAGGAGATGAGTGGACAAGCCTCAGCTTAGCACAATCAAGAATGCAGGAATGTCATTCGTTCATGCAACAGACCCTCCCTGGTACCTCCTCCATGCCAGGCCCTGGGCTAACTATTGAGATGAAGAAGACTTGCTCCCTACCTGTGTTTCGCTCACAGTACCATGGGTGGAAACAGACCACAGAAAAGAACAAACAAGGGTCACTGAGGGAAAACTGGCTGGACAGGGAGGTTTGGAAGTTGTTGTATTAGGGATGGTTGAATCTGTAGATTACAGTTGCTACCTCAGGGAAAGCATGAGGCATGGAGACTGAAGAGGCCCCAGACCAATGGCCAAAGAGCTGTTATTTGAGGGAGTGGCAGCCATGGCTATGACTCATGGGAGGTTTTTAGAGTGGGTGGTGATGAACCTACTTTCTGAGCCTTTGCCCGGCCCTACTGTGTCTAAAGGACCTCTGAATCTAACTGGGAGAAAGCCCACACAAACGAGCTTTGATGTTGGACGAGTAACAGGCTAGGAAGAACACCGAGTTCACCAAGCTTATCCCCGACCCCAGAGTACCCCTGCTACGCTGTCTCCGAGAGCAAGAATTTCCACAGTTAAATTCCTAAGAGTTATGAGTCAGCCTGGTACCTTGGGCCCACTGCGGGACCTGCAGGGGCTGGTAGCCTTCTGAGAACAAGAACATGACCTTATTGGCTGTGGCCCCAAAGGCGATTCCATAGGACCATCGGTTACTAAAAGTGCCCACGAAGTCCAGAGGTCTGTGAAGAAGAGAAACAGCTCATGAGGCCAGAAGGTGGCTCTGAGACATCCCCAGAGTATCAATCCCGCCCTGAGGATGGATGACTGGGGAGTGAACTATTCATTTCAACTGACATTTTCTTAGGCCCTCTGCACCAATGCTGGAGCCAGGCATGGAGTCAGGATACTGAAGTGAGGAAGACAAAATCCTTTTCATTGAGATGCTCCAAATCTAAGAGGACACAAACAAGGACAGCAGTAGCCATGCCAACGGGCAAAAGGGGATGAGTTTCGTCTATGAGAGATACCGGTAGTATGACTTAAGAGACCAAAACAAACAGTATGTCCCAGAGAGGCATGGGAGAACTTGCCCTGCACCCAGCCAAGGTCTGTGAGAGCTCTTTCCAATATTCCTGGGAAGGCCTGGGTATCACTGGCTGTGTGGTTCCGTGCAATCACAACTTTCTGGCCACAGCTGCCTGAACTATGGGTGACCACCTGACTTTGGATGGACCAATCAGGTGTCTGGTCTTTTATTTTGGCTTTGTGGCCCGGAGGACATGAATCAATCAACTGTTAATATTCTGTTCTAGAAGGCCATGCCAAGTTGGGATCAGAATCAGTGCTAGAGGCAAGCTGAGGCTTTAGGAAAGTGGAGTAGTAAGTCAGGTGGCAGAGAGGAAAATGTAAAGTGGTACTGAGGGTGCCCCAGTGACACAGAGAGGCAGAAATAGAGAGACTCAGTCTCCCAGATTTGCCCATCTCAAGAGCCCCAGTTCCCATGAGTCCGGCCTTGCAGTTTCTCTGAGGTCTCTGCAACTTTATTTTTAAAATCTATCTTTTCCTTTTATATAAACAAGCTTTACTGGATATCTGTTTCTTCTAATCAACAGAGATTTTTCTACATGAGAGCCAGCAGTTGCATTCAGGAAAAAGAGGAAAGGCTTTCCCCTCAAAGTGCCACCTGGGGCAGACCTCAGTGAAACTCAGGGTGGCGTGAGGAGCAAGCTCACTTTCCTGAGCCTTTTGCCTCTCTCACCGTCACCTTCAAGGATCAGCTCAAGGAGCATCTCTTCTCCGAAGCCTCCCTGACCACCCAACTCCCCGTTGGGCACACCTCGTGGATGCCCCATCAGTGTTCCCTCAGTGCTAAGTGCATGTCCGTATTTCCCACACCTTCCTTAGTGCTATCACTTGTTCTGTAAACCATAAACTCCTCTGGGGTAGGGACCTAGCACAGGACCTTGAAAAGATTAGGTGCTCACTGCGCATTCATAGACACGCACTTTGTTAAACTGAGTCGGAGTCTAATCAGTCTCCCCTGCAGTACTTAAGCATAGTGTGAGACTCAGTTTCCCTATTATTAAAGCAGAGAACCATTCACAGAGCCATTCCGCCCAATCACAGAGCCATTCTGGACTGCCAATGAAGAAGAGCTTTATAAACTGTGGAAGGCCACACACACGTGAGGGCTGATTAATGAGTGACGACAGCGAGCCAGAACCACTCAGATAATCAGATGTTTTGATGGCCACAGAGTCAGTGAATTGTGCCAGTGTCAATTTAATTCAAAGCTGGTTAACGTGACCCATGTAGAGCTCCTAGTTCTTAAAAAAGTCACGCACCAGGCCCTACGTGCCAGATGTGCAGGGCACAGTCTGAAGATCTTTAACCGCCAGCCTCGGTCTTCCTCTGTGCTGTAACCAATGTGGCTTAGACCTGGCATCCTGGGAGGGGCTGGCTGCTCTAATGGGTGGTATCCAGACCGAGTGTGCTATTCGGTGCTGGCATCACGGTCCTTGGACACTGCGGTTGGCTTTCCATCTCCCGGAAGCCCGGTTGACCTCTAGCCTTGGTCCTGACATCCTGCCGTCCTCTCCCTTCTCCAGAGGCCAACACTGAGGTCTCAGCATGTCTGCATGCTTGGGCCTGCTTAGGTTAAGACACTGGGGGAATCAGAGCAAGTATCAACCAAACCTGGGTGAAAGCTCCTATCACTTATTGAGCTGTGTGGCCTTGGGAAAGTCACTTAACCTCTCTGAGCCTGAGTTTGCTCATCCATTACATGAAAATAACAACCTCCACCACACTGGGCTGGCAAGAGGGTTCATTGAAGTAACATAGGCAAATCAAATGGTCCAATGCCTGGGTCATATCGCTGTGCAATAAATGTTAACCGCTTTATTATAATTATTAGAAATACCAATAAATACTAACAATAATGACGAAGAGATATGAGAGACTGGATCTTAAGAGAAAATGGGGTAAGGGGTGCAGAGCCACAGAGCTAGAAAAGCCCCGAACGCTCCCTGGTCCAGCAGGCTTTCCTGGCGCTTGACTCCCAGAGCCATCCCAACAAGGAGGTCTGCTGCCATCAGGGACAAGGAACCCTCTCCCTCCTGCCCCCGAGGCAGCCCTAGTCCTGATGTGGGAAGGTTTTCCCATAGTGAGCGGAGCCTCCTTGAGATGTTTTAAGCACTTGTGAGCAGCCTTGGATGCCTAGGGTGCAATGGCTTGGAGGCCAATTCTGAGCTCTCAGAGCTTGGTTTGGGTTGGGGCAGGGAGGGGCGGGGCTGTCCACAGTGAGGCAGAGGTGGGGTGGGGGCGGAAACTGGGAGTTATCCCAGCCTGGCGATTGGCATTGGCCCCAATCCCTGGGTACCGCAAAGCTGTAGTGATCAGCCCTGGCTCAACTCACACGATGATTCCAAAGTGGTTCCCCAGGAGGTAAGAAGTGTCGTCTCTCTGTCTACAGTGCTCCCGTCTTTGGAGAAAGGACAAGACCAAAATGATGCAAAGCTACAGGAAGAAAAGATGAGAGGGTCAGTGGAAATACTCGTCCTCGGCGTGGACTTGGTGCCTGTGCTGAAAGAGAACGTGTGGGGGAGCAGAGCGCTCAGAAGGTGTATACTCCTCGAACACCAGAGGCATAGAGCTGGCTGCATACACTCTGGAGCTTCCAGAATGTTTTGTAATGAACTTTCCTTTGGGTTGCCCTGGACAGACATAAGCTCAAATCTAGTCTCTCCCACAAAGTGGCTGGGAGGGGACTTAACTACTTTGACGCTCAGTTTCCTCGTCTGTAAAAAGGGGATAATAACTGTCGGGTTGCAAACCCTTCCTTGCTTTTTATTCCTGTGGATTCACTCATTTTCTCACACGCTTGAGCTCCGTTTCTCTCCACCTTTACTAGAGACAAAATGCTTGAGGCCACGCTATACTTGCTGACTCCATTTCTTTACCTCTCACTTGTTCTTCTAGCCCCTAACCTGGCTTCCACCCCCCGATCACTCCAGGGAAACAACTCTAGCCAAAGCCACAAAGTATCATCTTGTTGCTCCATCCAATGTAAACTTGAAGTTCAAGTCTGGCCTGACCCTTCAGCAGCATTTCTCAGTGTTGACCCCCTCCTTCACTTAGAAACGCTCTGCCCTAGCCCTCCATGCTTTTCTGGGTTTTCTCCATTACGTCTCAGGCTCCGTTGTCGGACTATTCTTTATCCGGCCATGAGATTCAGAGTTCCTCCTG
>PVJD01015115.1:0-26246 GCA_004026545.1 Mormoops blainvillei | reverse complement strand
GGTGGGGCTTCCAGAAAGCTAGAACTGGAAAAGTGGGCTAGTGGATCTCCCATGAAGGGGAAGTATCAGTCAGCTTTGCGGGAAAGTTGGGGGAATGGCCTCTGTCCCAAAAACATACCACTTAGTCACTGCCTGGGCAGACTTAGGTGCCTCTACACCCCAGCCCAGGCAGCTGACTCCTCCACAGTTTGTAAGTTCCAAGGGCGGGGTTATTGCATTCCCCGAGGATGATGCTGTCTGGAATGGAGTGCTCCACCTGAGAAAGGTGGTGTCTACAGTGTGTGAGAGTGACTCAGCAAAGGAATTCTGACAGCTGTCCTTTTAGCTTTCTCCCCAGAGCCACAAACCCCAGTCTCTCTTCATGGAACTCTCGTCTGCCCAGCCATCCCTTCACCAGAGCCCACCAGCATGGCTACAAACGACATTTTGTGCACTGGCTCTTAAGAAGGCACCTGTCTCTCTAGTAGATTTCTGTCTCTCCCTGGTGGACAGAATCCCTGCTGATTTTCACAACCAGATGTTATATGCACACCTCTTCCTTGCTCTGGTGCTCTGGGTTGGTGAACCTGGCTTGGGGCTGAGAGCCTACTCCTCTCAGCAAGAATTTTTGCAGCTGAGATAACCCGCTTGAATCTCAGCCACAGCTCTTGGAAGCAGGGCCAGCCCTTTTCATATCTCTACCCTTCCTACCAGTCTCCATGTAACTTCTTCTGTAAATCCTTAGTTGTAAGACTCCTCCTCAGCTAGTCTTCAGCTGGTTATTCAGGATGATTTTGCTATGATTTAGTTGTAATTCCACCTTGGTCCTGAAAGGTGGAAAGTGTAGCTTCCACCTACTCAGCTGCCATATTGGATTGAAAGACCTTCTTTGTGATTCTACTAGCTCATTCACTCAGTGAATATTTTTTTAAGTGCTATGTACCAGCATTGAATTAGAGGAAATACAAGAATGATTGGCACAACAATCTGTCCTGTAGGAACAGATTATGGATAGCCATTGCAATGATGTGAGAAGTCTTATGGTGAATGTATGAACAGGGCACCTAAGCTAGCAGGGTGGTTGTTCGAGCTCATAATCCTACAGTCAATGGACTACACTTGGTATTTTCCTTACTTATTTCTTCTAAAGCCTTTTTTTTATAGTGATCTTCTCCAGTTCTTTTTTCTATATGACCAAGTATTGAATATTAACCCAAGATCTGTAGTAGTTCATTAAGCTCCTGAGAAGTGATTCAGAGAATAAAATGCAGTAAATTCAACCTGTGTTAACTTGACCTGGAACATTATCATCTCTCTGACTCAGTTTCAGGACAGAGAACCACCTTCTCTGACCTCTTCCTCCATGTTTAAGGCCATAAATAGGTGCTAGGGCCCTGCCAAGTCGGGTCACTGTGGTTCATAAGGAACTGTCAGTTTCTCGCAGACATTATACAGCTGCAGAATTGCTGTGCCACCAAAGGTGACTCATAAAATCTGCACCTCTTAAAAAGGGAATATTAAAAATCTTATCTCCTGGCTATCACTATAATGCAGTTATGAGCTCTAGTTCTCAGTTGACTGTCCAGAAGAGTCCTCAGAGGAACCAAAGGAGATAGCTGGGAAACTTAACACTTCAATTGGCCCAAGGCAAGTATTAGGAAGCAGTCTGAGCAGAAGTTTTAGATTATGTTGTTAATCTAGTGTTGTGATAAAATATAAATGATATTTGATGTCTACTAGTATTTGGTATCTACTTGTATCTACTTGTATGCAGGGTTCTTCAGAGAAAGAGAGAGAGCAGGGGTGGGAGAATTATTTAAGGAATTGGCTTATGTGATTATGGGGGATGGCAAGTAAAAAATCTACAGGGTAGGACAGCAGGCTAGAAGCTCAGGCAGGGTTTCTATGAAACAGATTTCCTCTTCTATGGGGAATATTAATCTCTCCTCTTAAGGCCCTCAACTGATTGGATAAGGCCCACCCAAAGTAGGGAGAGTAATGTGCTTTGCTAAAAGTCAACTAATTGTAAATGTTAATCAATCTATAAAACACCTGCTTAGAAACATCTAGGCTAGTGTTTGACCAAATAACTGGGCACCATAGCTTAGGTAAGTTGACACAGAAAATTAACCATCACACTACTTTTAACTATAAGAAGTAATCTGAATTCTTCATCATGTTATTGAATAAGAATCTCAATGAAGGTTACTATTATCCATAAAAATTCTCTAAACCTCATATTCACCTCTCTTTGTATGCTTTCAGTCTTAGGGTTTTGAGCCACTGCTTCACAAGGCAGGCAAGTTCATCTTTGAAAAACTCTCATAGTTGACAAGCCCTAGCTTGAATTGATTTAGTCCCAGTGCCTCTTCATATAACTGTCATGCTGTAAGTACAGTTCTGCCCTCTGGAACAGCACTGAAGTAGGACGAAGACCAATTCACCTTAAATAATGTCCGAAGTGCACTGAGTGGGATATTCATTTTATGTGATGCTCAGTGTGGGGTAAGGGGTTAGAGAAGGTTCTGTGGTCAGGTTGGGAAACATTGCTTGTAAGTTCTTCCTTTGGAAGACTGATATGACTCATATGAAAGGCTTTGAGATTCTGCCTCAAAGAAACCAACTAAATTAGCATTTCCCAGACACCTGACCTTGGAAAATCCCCTTTTTCTTGTCCGTATCATTCTACAAAACATAAATTGTTCTGTGAAACCGTCATCATCAATGTTCAGCCTTTAGTTTAGATGCTCTGTTCCTCTGGTTGCTCTGCCTCAAGGTTGTTGTATCAGAGCTGTGTTTTGGAACATACCACCCCCGTCCTTAATGGCTTAACATCACAACCATTTATTCTTTCTCCCAAGTCTTCAGTTCGCTGGGTGATTCTGATGATCTGATGCATCTGCAGTGATGAGTGGCTGGTCTAGCCTACTCTTGGCTGGGATGACTCAGCTTTATCCCATGCTCCTTTCATACCCTTCCAGCCGTTTCTCCTGGGACATTGTCATTGCAGTGGCTGAGGCTGAAGAGAGGAAATAGAAGCATGCAGGCAAACACTTTTTCAAGTCTCTTCTTGCGTCACTTGCTAAAATTCCGTTGGCCAAAACAAGTCCCTTGGGAGAGTTCTGAGTGGTAGAGTACTACAAAATTAGAGGACGAAAGTCAATGATATGGGGTAGCCATTGATTGAGGCCATTGGTTATATTCGCCTAATGAAACTGCCAAATACAAATCTGAGAAATGGTGTCAAAGATAGCTGCATCAGAATAGTCAGGGGGAGCAGAATAAAATTTCAGGTTCTCAAATTCCCACCTTTCAGAGATGCTTAGAGTGGGGTTGGTTGCCAATAGTTTTAAAACCTCCTCATGACGAGCCAGATCTGGAAATCCCCTAGTCTAGATCCCTCTTCTGTTTAACAATATTAATTAAGCTCTTATAATGATAAATACCACGAGGGATATAGAAAGAGGTTTAAGTTGAAGGTGGTGCCTCTTTCCAATGAGCTTCCAGTCTCAGGCAAATAAAAGTAATGTGTGATGTTATGTAGCAGCAGGCAGGTCAGCTCCCAATCCCATGCCTGCCACAGCTCTTCTCTGGCCTAAAATCTGTCCTGGCTCTTGGGATCCCTGACATTAGATTATTTCATCAAACTGACCAACACATATCATTCTGTGTGTTCCCTGCCTCAGTCAGGGGCAGCCGTGAGAAACAGACTGAGCCAAGGGTGGGGTAAACTTAGTCAGACTTAAAAGGGGCTGGGACTAGATGACTTGTTTCCAGAAGACCAAGGATGCCAAGGGATCAATGGAGTTACTACAGTAAGGGGATTGACTGTGAAATGTATCTACAGACTGAATAAAACAGTGTCTCCCAAATACATACACAAGTGTTTTCCCCAAAGGTAGTTATATACACTTCTGATTAGATTAGTAACATATAGGCACTACTGAAGTCATCATATTCAAATATTTGTGTGTATATATGTATTTATATATAATCTTAGTCAATAGAGAGTGAATATACAACTAATTAGTATCTTGTGAAAATTTATATAATATGTTACATTCAGAAGTTGGAAACTGTATTAGTCTGCTCTGGCTGCCATGACAAAATACCACAGATCGGATGGTTTAAACAACAGATATTTATTTCCTCACAGTTCTGGAGGCTGGATGTCCTATGTCAAGGTGCCAGCAGGGTTGGTATCTGATGAAAGTCCTCTTCCTGGCTTGCCTCTCTCATTGTGTCTGAACGTGGCCTTTTCTCTGTGTGAGTGCCGAGAAAGGGCTCTGGTGACTCAGTGAGAACACCAGGCCATCAGATTAGGGCCTCACCCTTTTGAACTTATTTAACCTTTAAAAAATTAAAAAAAAATTTTTTTTTAGAGAGACGGAAAGGGAGGGAGAGAAACACAGATGCGTGAAGGAAACATTGATCGGCTGACTCTCACACATCCCCAACTGGGGACCTGGCCTGCAACCCAGGCATGTGACCGGACAGGGAATTGAACCAACAACCATTTGGTTTGCAGGTCGGCACTCAATCCACGGAGCCACACCAGCCGGGGCAACCTCATTTAACCTTAAGTACATCCTCAAAGGCCCTATCTCCAAAAACAGTCACATTGAGGGTTCAGGCCTCAACAGATGAATTTTAGCAGGATACAACTTAGTCTGTAACAGGAGCCATTGTGTTAGACTGTTGTTGAATATAATAAAACACCCTTCCTGCTGCCTGTTGGAATCTCCTCCCAGACACAGCTGGGGTTCAGAAGCTTTGCTCTCTCAGTACTTTAGGGTGGTGACTCTCAAAGATTTTTTGAAGTGTCGCCACACTAGGTAGCTGAAAAGATCCATTGGCCTTTCCACTTCATGTGTTCCAACTAAGCAATGGGGCCAAAAATGTGTGAATTTTGTGCTTACTTTAAAATCAAATGATAAGCTTATCTATAGGTTTTTACACCTTAGAACATTGCAACATGAGCTTAAATAATCAAACAATCTTATGTACATCTTGATCTTGTGTTGCAATTAAAAAAGGAAGCGAAGTTTCCTTGACATCATCAATGAATGTACTGCAGTGCAAATATATTTTTTACATATTATCAATTATCAATGAGGAAATAATATTACCTGCTTCAAAGGAGGGTTAAGAGCCATCAATGAGTTTGGAAAGGTCTTAGCATAGGGCCTGGACTGAAACAAAACAAAACACCGAAACCATAGTAGTTGTTGGTATTAACCAAACATCCTGTAACAAACTAAATTTGTAATGAAGATGTTAAATTAAGGGCAATTTATAATTAAAAAGGAAAATTAACAATAATTAAAAACCTTACCCAAATCAACAGTGGTGAGGCTCTTCCCTAAGTGTCCCTTCTAAAAATTTGCAGGAATTCTGTTTCTTTGTGGGGCACGCCCAGTGAGAGCTTTGGAACACTGGCAAGCATTGCCTGGCACTGAGCCAGCTTGGGAAAATATAGATTAATCTTTAGTAAACTCTGGCAATATACTAAGTTTAGTTTATTAATAACACACTTAGGAATCCTTAATAATTCACTTAGTAATTTACCACTAAATAGCCTCTAGCCATTCATAAAAATACAGGTCAGTGGAATTTAATTGTGTTTTTGGTTCTGTTCACAGCCTAACTGATGGATCCTTCATAGCTCCTTTGCAACTGTCTCATCCTATCCCTAACCCTTTCCTGGCTGGATGGACCTAGTTCATAGAGTTGATGAAACCAAGTCATGGATTCAGTCCCTGGTTATATTGTCAACTTTTGCTTCTCTCTTGTGGCCATAGGCTGTACCTTTCACCATGGTCAACTGTGGCAAATTTGCCCCTGAGGAAGACTGAGGAGTAGCTTGTGTCATTGGGTGAGCATAAATACCTTAGCCCTGATGGAAACTACATCCCAATGACGAGTGGTAGGCCAGTAGCATCATGTTTTGTTAAAGGAAGTTCATAGTCCAAGAGAGAAGGGCAGTGGAAGTTGTTCCCAGATTGTTTTGAGGGTTATGTGAGGTCATTGGCAGTTTCTTCCATGAGAGGTTAGTTTTATAATTGTATGGGTAACACTTAGAATAGTAATCATAAAGGATAAACTGGGTGTTTAATTAGGAGTAAGAAGTGTGAATAAAAAGTACTTTATCTAATCTGTAGGTTGTTTGGATCCTTATCACTGTCAGAAGTCTTCACAAAATTTCGAAACGAAATGCAAATAATGATTAACCTGTTAACATGACGGGAAGAGAGCCATTACGAATGGTTACTCAGCAGCATGGCCACATTTCTTCACCACAGTCCACTCTAATTGTATTTTCTTTTTTAGATAAACAATAGATTTTTAAAAACATTCCTATGGATGGTTCATGCACAAAATGCTCCACACTAAATATCTGGTCTTTTCTTCCTTCTCATGCTCTGTTGGCAGTCTCTCCAGTTTGTGAGAATTTGGGAGGAGCCCCCTCTCTTTGGTCTTCCTCTCCTGCCTCCATTTCTTCAAGTTCTGGGGCTACCTGGAGAGATCTCCCTTCTTTGCTCTCCACCATCCCCCATTGATTTTCTTATTTTTCTTTCCCGTCTGGAAGATTCCTTGCAAAACCAGCCTAACTTCAATCAAGTGAAAGTGAGCTGTCCACACCCAACTTTTTTCCTGGGTCAGAAATGAGTAGATAATGTCTTATTTAAAAGAAAGAAGAACAGAGAGAATGTATTTGTGAATTTACAGTTCTTGTTCACATTTCTTGTTTGTTAAAACAATGTATTTCCTAATTATGGAAAAAATCCTTATTCATTATAGGAAGTTTGGCAAAATAACCTTTATAAAGGAAAACATTTAAAAAAAACCCTAACCACCCATAATCCTACTACACTGCATAACCTCTATTAATATTTTGCTGTATTTCTTACCTGTCTTCTTCACCTATATACTAATTACACATACACCTGCATACTTTTCCCTGTTAGAAAGTTACATTACAATAATAGCTCATGTTTATTGACTGTTTACTATGTACTAGATCTATACCAAGTATTTTATGTATATTACTTCATTTAATCTTTATTATAACACTATGAAGCATGACTTATATCCTCATCACATTAAAATGAGTAAATACATCCCAGAGAATGAAATTGCTTGACCAACATAAGTTAAGATGAAAACTCAAGCAGATAGACACTCACAGTATTAACCCTGGGCTATTCTGCTCACCATTCTGCTCCATTACTACTGGATTTAATTATTTAAATTTAATTTTGTAGTGATTAAGGGATTACTTTTTAGAAACCTGAGTTATTATCTTTGAAAAATAATGTGTGTGTGAATAATCATTCAAAATACATAAATTTAAATTTGCCTTCCATATGAAATGCCATAAACTGAACTCTATTCTTATTGTCCTTGTTTTTCACTCCTTCACTGTTCTAAATGAACTGGTGAATTTGTCAGGTAAGAAAGGGAAGTGAAGCTGTCTCATTAACTCACAAAGGATTCACAATCACTTCTCCCTCCACTCACTCCTTCTGAGTGACCAGTATGCACTCATAAATCCATTGCTTTCTCATTCCACTCTCATAGTATTTCCCCAATGCTTTTCATCATGAAATGGGCAGGAGTTGAAGTTCTCAGCCAACTTTGCAACATCTAACAAAATTATAATTTCCCTAATAATAGAGAGGATTACATTTATATAAACATTTTATCGTTTGTCCTGAATGTTGCATTGTATCAGTTTATATTGTGCATTTTCTTCTATTGGTGATTTATGTCTTCTAAAATAATACCTACCAGAGTGTAATTAGAAGTTCTGCCTTATCTCCATCTAAAAATATTTGTGTGGGAGAATGTTATCTGAAATCATTATATACCTGCCCAACTATATATGCTTTTTCATGTGATGGGTAAGTGACTTATACGTTTTAAAGGGCTTCATAACTCTTGATTCTTTAGATGTACTTATACTGTTTGTGAGCAAGTAAAGTGCATTTTATGAATGAGCTTCAGGGAGCACTGCTGCAGAATTTCTTCAAATTGTTGTCATTTGATTCCTGGATTTCCTGTGAAATGTTAATACTACTGCTTATTACTAAGAAGGCAGAATAAACATCCTAAAGGGTCTTCTTGCAGTACCTGATTTCAAATGCTGAATAACAAGCTTAATTTAGAATAATACTATTTTTTGCTATAATATATATGAGACATAAGGTATGATTATTCATTTTAGCCTCTTCATTTTATGGATGGGTGAGAAAACTGAGTTTATGGCTTGCTCAAGTTCAACAGCTGGAAGTGATGTCTCCTGCCTAGGAACAACCAAATCATCTGTACTATTTTAAAGTAGAAGCCATTTATTTTCTCTGCTATTCCCAGAGGTTTTTGGATTTAAGAAAACTATCTGGAAAATTAATATTTTATTAGAGTGAAACTATCTGGAAAATTGAACACTTCCTTATATCCACAGTCTCGGGAATCGAGGTCACCCCTGCTCTTCCACAACCAAAGATATGCAATACCATCCAATGGTCAAAATTTTGAACTATCTTTAGAGGTACAGAAAAATTGCAAGAATAGTACAGAGAGTTTCTATTTGTCCATGCCCTAGCATACCCCACTTTGGCATCTTACATACTGTAGTATAATAATCATAACCAAAAATTAACATTAATATAATACCAAGAACTAAAGTAAATACTCCATTTGAACTTTACTTTGAAGTGTTCAACTGTTTATTGACTTTTTTGCTGTTGTCGTTGTTCCTAACACCCAAGTTAGGATTCCTGCATTTAGTTGTTATGTCTCTCTGGTCTCCTGTAATCTGCAGTAGTCCTTCAGCCTTTCCTTTTCTTTTGTGACCTTGACACCTCCAAAGAGTATTGATCAGTTACTTTGCTGGACATCATTTGTCCAGCCCTGTCTGGAATTCAGGCCTGTCTGGAATCTTCTCATGATTGGACTGAGGTCATCCAGAGCCCCGCAGAATGGTCCTCATCCTTTTCGGTACATCAAATCACAGCACTCAGGATGTAGATATGTATTATTCTTGGTGATGCTGGTCTCGATCACTTGGTCAAGATGGTGGCCACCAGACATTGCTGCTATAAAGCTACCATCCCAAAGACCAAAGATGGAATGCTTTGGGCAAGAAAATAGATAATGACAATATTAGGTCATAACCCATAAAATAATATAAATATCCTGAGTTCATAGTGATATAAACAAGTAATTGGTAAAATAGATACAGTCAATTCTTGTCATGTACAATAGGTACATTCTACAAAGTCATTGCGTATAAATGCTGAATTAGCTGATACAGATCCACTGCTCCTAGAGAAATTACAGGTTTAGTTTTCTACAAACCTCTGGTAAAAACCATTTTATCAGCTGATCAATACATAACCTGGTTTTATTTCTGTTTCTGTTTAAAGTCACTTTATTTAATATAGTTTGTTGATTTGTTAACATTGAACTCAAAGCTTACAGCATTACAACTCATGCGTGAATGAAGCTTATATAACCTATTTGTTTTCTCCATAATGCACATCATAGCCTTCCTGTGCTCACGAACGTAAGACAACAGTGTAGCCCTATGCTTGGGGTACATTTCAAACAGTGAAATGACCAATTAAAACAAACAAATGTGACAAATGCGGTACAAAATAGATTGAGAAAAAGATACTTGTTTAACATTATGAGAGCTGAAATATGAAGGCAGAGAACGTCACCTTGATTTTTAAAAAAAACATTTTATTTATTTATTTTTAGGGAGAGGAGAAGGGAGGGAGAAAGACAGGGAGAGAAACATTGATGTGAGAGAGAAACATCGACTGGTTGCCTCTCCTATGTACCCCGACCAGGGACTGAACTGCAATCCAGGCATGTGACCTGCCCGGGAATTGAACTGGTGACCTTTTGCTTTGCAGAACAAGGCCCAACCAACTGAACCACACCAGTTGGAACAAGCCTCACCTTGTTTGACCTCACCTTGGACCATGTGTTTTGGGCGACTCACATTTTTCACCACTGTACATGTCCATGAATGACCAAGAAAGTGCCATTGATGTTGACTTTCGGGTTACAAATAACTTTCACAAGTAGACAAGTTCTTAAATATGTAATCTGTGAATAATGAAGATGAGCTGTGTATGGAGAAATGGCAGCTCTTCTTCATAGCAGAATTCCAAATAAATGTGAAAAGAGTAAAGAACATGGAAAATTGTCACTGTGGAACTCTGACAGTGATGGTTTCTGTGGATGGATCCCCCAACGGACACTGGAAACACAGGAAAGGTTTGAGAACCAAAGGATTTGCGTAGTGTCAATGTCTGTCCTCCAAAACATTTGTTGACTACAGGGAGTAAATGTAGTAAATTTATTTTTATTTTAAATTTAATATTGCATTATTTTCATATTTTTCTAATATTTCTAAACATGAGCAGATGCTGACTCCCAGTACCTGAACGTAGGCGGCATGCACTCAAACTCTCGATGATAAGGGGTCTCCTTTTTTTAAATCTTTGTATCTGGGTAATTAGCCAGTGTCCACTCAAAGATGTTTAGTCACGTGAAACCGGAGAAAAATCAAAGAAGCTTCCACTTTAAGGGTGGACTTGGGACATGTAAGCCCCGCTGCCTGTGTGAAATCACCCCATGTAGAGGTCTGCATTTGCTCTTCAGTGTTCCCACTGGGCCCTATCTGAATAAACTAGAGCTGTCTATTTTACACTCTAGAATTGATTATATAAGCGCTTGTCTCCTGAACAGGGTGTTTCCTGAGTACAACAGCTGCCACCTTCGTCTTTACATTTCCAGTGAGCAGCACAGTGATTCACCCACAGCGGACGTTCAGTAACCCTGAGTTGGAAATGGGCTGGTGGGGGATGGGACGGAGAAGGATCCAGGATTAATGCCCTGGGCCTGATAGGTAACCACTGTCTGTATTTTTTCACAGACGAGTTTCTGTTCTTGCCATATTTCCAGATGCTAATTTTTAATCTCCTGCCCATGGTGAAAACAAGTGTGCCCTTTGCTTGTAGTATTTAAAGGTACATGGAAAAGAAGACAGGCTTTGTATATTTGGTTCGAGGGAATTTTCTTATTCCACAGGTCTTAGTTCAAATGTGACCTTAGGTGTTTTATTCACATACCTACCTCTTTCCTAATAATGGTGCTACTAGTGTCTCCAGGGGCAAAAGAGATTGATGGCAGCATTTGCCGGAGATTTTGTGAAAAAGCTTCTAGGGTCATGATTGGTTCTGGGAGCTTGGATGATTTCTGATTGAACCAAATGTGTTAGGGTAGCTAACTGACATAACAAACAGCTACCTAAAAATGTAACTACATTTTTTCTATCTCATAGACATTACAGTGCAGTGTTCCCAGTCGGGCAGTTTCCCCTCAGGCAGTGCTTCAAGGACTTGGACTTCTTTATCTTGTGACTCCACCTACCTCCAGGCCCTCAGAATCCTCCTCTCTTAGCTCGTGGGGTTTAGGGGTCTGGCGGAGAAGTGGCTTCCTGCCTTCTGCTCACATTCCCTTGGCTATAAATCAATCATTATTTCCACTCCTGAATGCAATGCATGCTGTCAAATGTTTAACTCTGTGCACCCACGAGAAAAAGGAAAATCCTTTTGTGAACAACGAGGCAGTCTGTCTCAACCACTCAGCCCAGTGTCAGTCCTCTGAATTCTCCTGTCATTTGCTTTCTTTATTCTTGTTGATTCTTGTTAACACTTTTCATTGTATTCATTCGTTAATTATGAAACTCACTGATAACACAATGGGCTCCCACAACATGACAGTTGAGGGGGATTATAAAGAAAACTCAGGTTCGGGGACCACCCTGGAATTCAATCTAGTCCAACCTTATTTAGCTGTCGGAGTATATGGGAGTCATGCAATATTCATAGTTCATTCTATCCTCCAACCAGGAAATGATGATTGTATGACTACCTAGCTTGCAAAATAGTGTAAGTGCCTTAAACTACTCAGGTGTCCAAATTCTGCTCCAAACATTTATTTGATGCTCATTCATTTGTTCGTAGTTTGTCTTTTTTTTTTTTATCTTACAAGCAGAGGCAGATATCCAAGATTTAAGGAAAATGTAAAATCAAAACATTTTTTCTTTCTCTAAATTTAATTATCCTTGAAATTTTGGAAAAGGTTATTATTCTGCCTTATTAGGGAATTAGAGTTTTGAGACCCACTAGTATTCTTCTATTAGTGTGTAAACAATTTGAATTTGGTGACCTCGTGTGACATAAAGCTTTCCCCCCACCCCCACATCTTAAACACTATCTTTTCTCACCTAACTAATCATATCATCTTAAAAAAAAATCACTGCTTGTGTAATTTTTAAATCAATGTATTGTAGAAAAGTTTGAAAATACAGGTAAGCAAAAAGACAAATATTAGAAATGTTTATTATCTTATTTCCTATAGATAAATCCTGTTAAGATGATACTGTATTTCCAATCTCTGTGTGTGTGTATGAATATGACTACAGTATATGTAACCTTTTACAACAGTGAGACCATATTAAGCATATAGTTATAATTAAAAAAATCCATTTATTAACATGTACATTCCCTTTTTTAAAGGTTTTATTTATTTATTTTTAGAGAGAGGGGTAGGGAGGGAGAAAGAGAGGGAGAGAAACATGAATGTCTGGTTGCCTCTTGGACGTCCCCAACTAGGACCTGGCTTACAACCCAGGCATGTGCTCTGACTGGGAATCGAACTGGCAACCCTTTGGTTCCCAGGCCAGCCCTCAATCAACTGAGCCACACCAGGGCAACATATATATTCTTATACTAGATATCTTTTTACTAGGATTTTATTTTGAGCGTATTCGGAGTAAATGAATCAATGGGTTAAAAGCAGCACCTACAAGAAACTGACATCTGTGTGTAAAATGGTGTAACAATGCAGGAGTAATACAGAATTGAGGAGAATAGCTGAGGGCATTTTGTTCTGAAGCAGACAGTACAGGTTGGTGGTTCAGTGCTCACATGTGGTTTAAATTCCAAGTCAGCACGATAATCATAATCATGATGTAGACTCCTTTGTACAGACAAAAATGATTATATTTGGGTCAATAGTCCAAGCACTTCTTTGTGATATAAATGCAATGCCAGGACCTATATATCCAGCTCTACAGCTTAGTGACTGCAGTCCTTCCCAACTGTGTTTCCTTATTTGTAAAGTGGGCATGATGCCAGTATTAACTCCATAGGGTTGTCGAGAGGTTTAAATGAGTCAATACACAGAAAGTACCTGGTATATAGTAAATGTTAATTATCATGCAACTTTATTATTGATAACTATATTATTAAATTATTAGTAACTGTTAATTACCATGACACTATATATGAATTTAAAAACAGTAGAAGTAGGCTTTAAATCAGTGATTCTGAGCCAGGAGTGATTTCCCCCACCCCTTCCCCAGGGGGCATTTGGTAATATCTGGACACAGTTCTGGTTTCTCAGCTGGGGAGAGGCACTGCTGGCATCTAGTGGGTGGTGGCCAGGAATGCCGCTGAACATCCTACAATGCAGAGGACAGCTCCCCCCACCCCCAGCAGAGAATTATCCTGCCCCAAATGTCAATAACGCTCAGGCTGAGAAGCCCTGCTTTAAAGGAATATGTGTGCTGTACTGTCATAGATGGATGGGGGGATTTGACATTCAAGTCACACAATTAGAAAGTAACCTCTCTGATCATCAATTTGCTGATCTGGAAAAGAGGTTAATAGTACCCAGTTTACCTGCTTTTTGTGGGGATCAAATGAAAGACTGCATTTAACACTTGTACGAACTAATGTGCTATATAAGTATATATCTACTTATAAGGTTATTTACTTTTTCAACCTTTTTTATTTTTGTATTTCCCCACTAAGTTGCCGTTTTATTTTTTTATTTTTCCCCTAATTGCTTCTTCCCACCATGAAATTTTAACACTACAGGTATGCTGTATATCTGTTCATGTAGTCAGATAGGGTTGTTGTTTGGAAAGTCATAAACCACTGTAATATCTAAGTGTGGTTCCCCCCTCCCGCCACCACAAGAACCAGCTTTTACTCCCTTGGTTCAATGTTACCCACCAATGGGAATGCTTGTTTGAAGTAAAAAAGGAATGACTTCTCACAGTAAAAGGT
This sequence comes from Mormoops blainvillei, assembly GCA_004026545.1. Lineage (NCBI taxonomy): Eukaryota > Metazoa > Chordata > Mammalia > Chiroptera > Mormoopidae > Mormoops > Mormoops blainvillei. The sequence continues at coordinate 12,111 of PVJD01015115.1, read as the reverse complement.
GTTTTTTTTTTTCCCCCATAATGTTTTAATTACTTATTAAATTAAAAGTAGCTTAATAGCACCTATCCTGCATTTGGGATCATACTGAGACAACAGTAGGAAACTCAGATATAACACTATCTATTTAAAATACCTATAGCTCACATAAGGCACAGCAATGCTCATATAAATGAATGGAGATTTGGTGAAATCTGAAAATGCAAAAGTAAAATCTGGTAGAGGGAAAGAATATGAGAAATTGAAGAGACGATGAAAGATTTCAAGAGAGGCAGCTAACCTCGTATTCAAGTTTATCATAAAAAGGAAACAAAAGAAAGGTTTGAGAGGCAGTAGGTTGGAAGGGAAATTGTACTGGATAAGGAAGTGGAAGGAAATAACACTAACTTTCCTTTTTGTAGGTGAAAGTTTCGATATAACTAGATAGCTTTTGCCTGCTTTGTTTGCAATGGAAAGATTAAGCACAGCTAAATCTGCAAAGCTAGAGGCTTGTTGGGCTTTGGGGAAATTTGGCAGCTTACAGCCTGTAGGTTATCTAACTGTTAATCAAGCCATAGGTCTGGGAGGAGTCTTGAGATTGCCTGGCCTGTTTTTATCTGCACCTTTTGTTCCTCATCACCCAGCCTCCTGCTTATAAATCCTCTGCAGCAGGCTCCTGTCTGAGTTTTCAGCCTTATCTCTGACCAGACCACCTACACAGCCCCTCTCCCCTTGTCGGCTCAGTCTCCCAGCTCCTAGCAGTTCTTGTGGGTTCCTAGGTCCTTACGTTTTTACCTGTAACCGATACTTCTATTGCGACTGCCTTCTCAGTGCTTTACTTTATACCCTCATATTTGTTGTTTCCTTTAACTCCTACTTCCCTACACGGAGAAACGTGACTTTACAGGTGAGGCTCGCAGAGATCCATGACTTCCTGAGGCCACACAGCTAGTATGACGACAATGCAGGTCTTCTGACTCAGAATCTGATGTGCTCTCTACTCCGGCAGCCTGGGCCTACCTTGCCACCTGATTGACATGTTATAATCCACAGTTAGCATTTTTTTCTAGTGATGAATGTATAGACAGGTAACTATTTTATCTTGAAGATGGATGAATGACGATAGACAGAAGTACCATTATCTGCTTGATAAATTGTATATTTTATCCTGCTCATTTGTTAGCACATGACAACAATAAAACAACTGAAAATGAAACTTTGAACCTTTGCCTGCCAATGTCTTGGTACTGGCCTGGAGGAGAGTTAGATGTAGACTCCCCATTATGGATATCTTATGCGTTGGTTCTGTATAATGCACCACAAGTTTTTAGGTATGTGCTGGAGGTAAGTGAACACGTGCAAAGGCCAAGGTGTTCACAGGCATTGCTGGGTGTTCTACTCCTTGAAATTAGAATTCGCTGCACTTATTTTTGTATCCGTGAGTCTAGCCAGGCACTGGAACGTGCTTGGTGCTTCACAGATGTTTATTGAAGCAGAAGAGCTATTGTTTTCCTCCTCGTCCTTACTCGGTGTCTGCCAAGGTCATAACAATTCTCCCTTCTCTGCGAGCTCAGAATTGCTGTTGGCCCTTTCTTCCCTGAACTCTCACACCCACCCCAGCCACGGTTAACTGACCAAGGTCAAACACCTGCCCAGAGCTGGGCCCAATTCCTATCCTTGAGATTTGGAATCAAGACCCTGAGGGACTGAGGGTCAGTCTCTGTGGCTAAACCCAGAGCAAATAAAAATAGAGGCGTGAATACAGAACTGTCTGGTGGATTGAAGAGTGAAGAGTGCTAGACTTCCAATATAAAAGGATGAATCAGTTATATAGAGGACAGAATATGGAGAGAAATGCCTGAGGGATTCTGGCCCATTTGTAAGTCTTGGTTGCATTTCTGCCTTTGATTCCTTGACACTCTTATGTCCTTATAATAAATTTCCTTTTGTGTTAAAGTTGGCTTAGGTTGGTTTTGATTATTTGTAACCAAAAATATTTTACCACTATAACAAAATATCAGGTTTGTCACTTCAATAAAATAAATCGTTAGGTAAAAAATAATATGTGTGTGTGAGTGTGTGTGTGTGTGGAACAGACCAAACTTAGTTTTAAAATTATAAACCGAAATCATTTGGGAATGTTATATAGTAAAAACACATTTGTGGGGCATTGGTGAAATAATACTGAGGGGCTCTGTGCATTGCTAGTTTTGAAGTAATAGGTAATTTTCCTTCAGGATGAAGTAGAAACATGAAGAGAGACAAATAGTGCCTAGAAACCATAGACAATAGTCAGTGATAAAGCAAAGGACCACATAGTTAAAATAAAATACATAAGGAACCTAAGAGTCATTCCCGTATGCTTCCTAAACCTCAGCCCTTATATCCAAGCCATCGCTAAATCCTGCCTATTTTCCCAGCTGACAATCTCTTGAGCCTGTCTCCATCCACTCTAAGTGGCTGGTATTTCTTATAAGGACTCCCGCACTGACCCCTGCAAGTGGACTACTAACAGCCACTCCTGCCACCCAAGTTCCTCACACTGTGACTAGGGAGCTAAGGAAGCCCAGTGGGTCCTGTCATCCCTTCCAGGTCAGACTCTTTTTTTTGGCTCTTTCCCGTGAAGGCCTGTAGGTACAGCCACTGTCCACCAGTCACCCGTGCGCCACCCTGGCCCTGTGGGGCTTTTGCCTACGTCGTTCTCGCCGGGAACAATCTTTTTCTGCCACCTTTACCCAGCTTCCCATAGCTTCTCTAACTAGATCAATTATTCCTAGTGGAATACTGTGTACTCATCTTCCCTACCGTTTGTCATGGTAGTAGGTCTGCTTTTATTTTTTCTTCATCACTTGGTCATTTGTTTATTCTATTAGACCGTAAGATCCACAAGGGCAAGGAGTCTCTGATTTGGTCCTAGCCCCCCAGAGGATACCTAACAGGAGACTAAGAAATATTTCTTGAATGAATAAATACCTGGCATGGAAGAATAAATAAAAAGAAAGCAAATAAACCAAAAAAAGCAGCCTCCAACTTTCATACCCTTTTTCAAAGTTTGGGTTTATAAAATGTAGCTGTTTTTAAACTCAGTTTCTCTTAGATACTAGCCTATTTATGAACAATATTATTACTAATGCTAAAATTCTATTTACAAGTAGGGCTATTAGGCTACCAGTAAATACAATATAATTAATGTCAGTAGGACTCCTAGGTGAGCTCACAAAGGCCTGTTTAAACCACAGGGTCTCTAAAACAGTAGTTAAGCCCTGAAAATCTACTAAGCCCCTTGAGAGGGACCCCGGGGATGTGGAGGGAAAGAGAACCCCAACTACTAGCAACGTCATAGCTCCGTGAAGGGAAAATGCTCTGAGAGGCAAGTTCTCAGTCCTGAAATCCTGGTGGTGAGCCTCGACTGGGCAGGTGGGAATGTAGGGCAGCCTTGGAGACCATTAGAGGAATGAGTTGCTCATAAGCTAGTTAATAGGACTGGCTAGAATAGGTTCCTTTGCCTTTGCCTTGGCATATGTCCCTTTGGAAACTATGTGCACTTAAGCAGAAGACACAGGTTACCCTGCTGGAGGAAGACCTTCATTTCATCTAGACTGTATTTTGGGCTAGAATTTCTGCATAAACATTCCATCCCAAGAAGAAGAAAGGAAAAGAGGTTCCAAAGGGAGAAGGACTGGTACAGAAGCCTCTGAGTGAAGTCAAGTTGTGGAGGTGACGATAGATATTGATTGCTGGAGAGAAGGGTGGATGGCACTCAGGGGATGAGAAGGCAAGAAGAGGGAAAAAATGAAAGCACAGGCTACTTGCCTGAGAGTGATGGTCGTGAACAGATAAATCTGTGCCCATGTCCAGCCTCTCTGACAAATATTCCCTGAGCCTGTAGGTCAGTAGAAGTGCCAGTTACTTCAGCTAAACCTTTCTAGAGAATATCAGTTTTATTTTAGAATGAATAACCTGTCTGCAAAGCTACAGCTTAAAATCCAGAAAATATGAATTCATATAAACAATTACATTGCAATGAATTGTTTTCATGAAATGAGATAGTCTAGAGTGCTCTGCAAAAGCATTTTTGTTAAAATTCCCACAAAGAGGGTTGACCGAAATTAAACCCAGGGTTCTCTCCCAAGAGTTTTTACAAATACCACTATCCATACAGTGAGAGGCACAGGAATTCTGATGAGAACGCAGTTTCCCAGAATTCATCACCCACCTCCCTTTCACTCAGGAGGTGGCCTCTTATTCAGGCTGTTAGATGTACCCAGTGAAGTGAATACATGAAACCAATTTGCTGGTTGGAGAAGAGGTCATCGATTCTCACAGCATGAGTATACTTGGAAAATTTTATTGTTTAACTCTGTATGTGAATGATTTTTGCCTCATACTACTTTAAGTCAGGTGAGGCATATGAATTTTCCTTGTTTTATTGAAGTCTTCAGAAGAGTTTAAAAATGTTTAACAGGTGTGAATGTTGCCTCAAGTTTAAAATACTGTATGTACTTTTGAGAAGATGTCTGGTTATATGAGGGATATTTTTTGTAAGCATCTGCTTTATTTGGAAGGAGGATGTTGGGAGAGAAATTTCCTGTGCATTTTGCCCAGCACAAAAAAGACAATGGAGGTGATTGATAAAATACCAAATTAAATATATTCCTGGATCTTGTTTAAAATGATCACTGCTTTGAGCTATTGGTGATTTATTGGTTTCAGAATTGCAAAGCCCAGTTAATGTTTTTGTTACATTATATTAGCATTTATTTTCCATATGACCTAAATTTGCATTCTTGAAATAAAAGGAAGCTCCCTCCACCACTGATGGAAAGGAGGGACAGAGGGGCTAGGTCGTCAGGCATGCACATACTCTCTGAATCATCTTGTGTTTTCATACTTTTTTACTAAATAATAAAAGCTTATTAAATGATACGTAACTCTTTGGGTGGGAGAAAATGAACAAAAACTGTTAATAATTTACTTCTGAATCACTGTTGACATAAACTATTAAATTAGTGTTAGGCGTATAGCATAATGATTAGACACTTATACACCTTCCACCTGTGTACGGATGAGCCTCATACACATCTTGAGCAAGAGCACTTGAGGTCAACAACTCTTCTGGGTGTGTTTAAGGATACATGTAAGGTGGTAAAGCCAGATGCTGCTGAGTATTTCCCTTGAGATCCTGGAAATGTGGGTCCAACCTATCTAACCAACCCCCACCACTTTTCCCCTAGAAATATTATTGGCTCATTCCAGCAGGAAACCTGCCATCTTGAACCAATTTGAGCAGCCTTTGTAGGAGAAGGAAATGACTGATTGTTCCCAATCATCATTCATAAGATAACTGTTGGGAGCAGGTTTGGGGATAAATCCACAGCCATGTGGAGAGGGGGGACTTTTAATTTGTTAACAAGAAAAATTTCCTTCTACTTAATGAGGAGAGACATCTCTGACGCTTTACCTCTGTGGGTTTATGGTGGGAGACAGGCCCTATGGGTATTTCCCAACTTGCGCTGAGGAGTCTGTCTGCTCTATAGCTAAAGGAAGTAAAACTCCCTAGGGTCCTCATTTGGAGTAGGCAATTGGTAGAGGAAAAAAAAAAAGCAAGTTAATATTTTCTCAAACATCTGCATTTTTGGCTTTGATTTTTTTTTTTAACTGACAAGTTATTTTTATTTCAGGACCTGTGGTTGATACAGAAGACTATCCTATGAAACAGAGAGAGGAAATGAAGCCAAAGAAAGGACTCTGGCATCTAACCAAAGGCATGCCACAGGGATGAGAAGGAGTGGAAGTCTCCATGAATGAGCGGGGGCAGAGAAAAGCTATGCATGAACAGGTAGCCCTACGAGGACTATATAATTCCCTGTGGTGATTACCGGCACGTGAAGATCGTGAAAGACATGGGCTCGTCTTAAGGATCTTGCGTTAAAATTTTTCAGAGACTTACAGTAGGCACACCAGCCACACAACTAATGTAAACTGTTATATTTCTAGGGATCCTCTCTGCTGAATTTCTTGAAAAAATCTCCAAGAGTCAGCAGTTAACACTGATTGAGGTGGCTTTCTAGACGTGAGATTCATCATCTGTGGGCATTAGGGTCGCCTTGGAATTCAACAGTCAGTCCCGTCTGGAGCAGGTCACCTGAAACTGAAATCCTCCTGAGACCCAAGAACAGGAAGGAGTTCTTAATATGAAGGGGGACGCAGAGTAAACTTTTCCCTCTTTGCTCAAGGGAGGAAGCAGGTTTGACGGCGGCCTGGTGAGAACACTGGCAGAAAGATGTTTTCAATACAGCAGCTGATTTTTCTGCTCTAGCAGCCCCTATTGCTCTGCCCCTCCCCACAACACCATTCAGGCTTCACTTGTATCAGGGAACAAAATAATTTCCCCAGAGAGCAGGGGAAAAAGGCTTTTGAGTGTCAAAAGTCAAGGCCCTGTGGGCACGTGGCATGGAAACTACACGGTGAATTGGAGCAAGGCTTCTAGCCTCTGGTAGAACATGAAGTTTTCCAGGTATGCTGGCAGCAAGAGAAGAGGGGTTATGATCTGGGGGAGGAGAGAGCTCTTAGATGTCAGTGCGAGGTGAGGAGGAGCAAAGAGAAGGTGAGGGTGGAGGGGAAGGAGCGAGGGCTCACTCTTAGGCACTGGTGACCTCTCTCTGCTCTGAGAAAGAGGCTCTGTGCCCTGCTCCTCAGAGCAAAAGGTGATGGATACAGAAACCCCAGATGGCTTGGGTTGTCATCACTTCCCAGAAGAGCCCAGGGAGACTGTAAAACCTTGGCGCAGAAATGGCTGAATGGTGCCTAAGGTACAGAGAATCTGAGCAAGCCACAGGGAGTTGAGTTTATATAGCATAGGGCATGAATGTTAGAACAAGTCCTCTGTGCCCAAAATTGCCACCAGAGCAGTAACAAGGGATCCACAACTTTTAATGGGGGCAGCCTTGCAGAGTGCAGCCCCTAACTTGTGGGATCTGACTCTACCTCCAGGCAGCGAGTTCCAGAATTGAATTGAATTGTGGGACACACAGCTGATGTCAGAGAATTGGTTGGTGTGGAGAGAAAAACAAAACAAAACAAAACAAAACAAAACAAAACAAAACCCCACACGTTTGGGATCAGAAGTGTTTTGGGTAAAAACAGTTTAGGCCCTTTGATGTTTTCTCTATATTCCAAGGCATAATTCAAATTTCACCTGTCCCCAGGCACCTTTCCAGACCTCTCAGTTATTATTTTCTCCGTCCTCGTGTTTTGTTAGCACTTCACACATTCAATGTGGCTCATTATCAAAGCCAGTCTTGTATTGCGAGTTAGTGTCAGCTGCTGGATGTGTGCCCCAGAAGTGTCCTCTCAGCACTTACCATGAATTTGTATCTCCTAGACTGGCAGGTATTTTAGTGCCTGGTATGTAATAAAGCCTCAATACCTATTTGTCGAACTGAACTGAATTTAAAATTTTTGTGAAATATAAGACAGACCCTTCCCTTATTTGTTGTAGGGCCTTAGGGGGTGTTGCTTATTTACAGCAAGTCCTCCCTCTGTAAAATGGGAGTGGACAATGGAACCTACTTTATAGGCCATGCTGAGAATTAAATGAGAATGGAGAATGGGATGTAGTTTGTGTTCGATACAGGATGGCGAGGGAAAAAATGTACAGCATCAATATTTATTGAAGCCATCAGCACTGATTTGCAGTGATTTATGGTTTCAGTGTTCTTGCTTCCAACCTCTGCTTTAGGCCCAGGGGAAAAAAAAGTTCACAGGAGACAATGAGTTTCACACTCCTCCTTGGTTCTGAACAAGAGGCCCCTGGATCTAAGAGACGAGTAAGAGATGACCTGGGCTTTGGTGTGGAAACTTCATTCCGAATTCCCGGCACAATTAAAAGGCCGGACCTGACAGTAGAATCATCAATTATCTACTAGTACCCAGAAAAGATGGGAGACATTAATGCTTATATAAAATTCAGAAGACCCTGTGCTAAGGATGGAGGTGATTAGGAGAGAAGGTCAGGGCTCTCTCATAGCCATAACAACCACTCCTTGAGCCCTTTGGTGCAGGGATTTGCATATTTTCTGAGAAGAGGGCCTCATTAATACAACCTTCCATGCTAGGGCTATAGTATATCCCTAAATCAGGGAATCAGAATTATGGCCAGAGCCTCATGTCCCTGAAATGGGCCTGGAAAGCTGTGGCTGGAGAATGGAGGACAAGGTCACCTTCCCCATGACCTCAGACCAGGAGCATTTCAGATTGTTGGAAGGCTAGAAACAGAAACTCTCATCCTTTATTTCCTGCCTACACCCTCCCCACGCTCATCCTCACGCCCAGTCATTACAATGTCCTTCACACCCCTTAGTTTCACTCACGTTGAGTACAGGATGGTGTGAATATTATGGTCCGAATGAATAAAACTGTGGTCCGTCCATATGAATTATTTTCTGCTGTACAGTCAGAGTTGGGGCCTCCTGATGTCAAATCTGTGGCAGTGCATGTCAATAAAGTTGTCCCCGCATGAACCGGAAAATACCTAATGCCTTTCTCCTCCTAATGGTTTATAACCTAGACGACATACCACATTAATCTGTGGATCTCTTTTAAATTAAAAAAAAATTTTTTTTATCCTTACCCAACGACATTTTTTTATTGCCTTTAGAAAAAGAAGGAGGAAGAGAGGAAAGGAGAGAGAGAAACATTGATATGAGAGAGAAACATCAATCTGTTGCCTCCTGTGCACACCCGGACCTGGGATTGCATGTGCCAGACCAGGGATGGAACCTGCAACCTAGGTATGTGCCTGACCATCAATCGAACCCATAACCTTTTGGTTACAGGATGACACTTCAACTGAGCCACAATGGCCAGGGCTGTGGATCTCTTTGAAAAATACAAGTGGTGGCTTCCCCACCAACCGCCCCAGATTCTACTTCCACCTGTGAGTATGGGTCAGTGAGTCCTGGGATAGCCCTCTGGAATCTACATTTAAAAAATTCTCTACAAATTACTTTGCTTCACAGCCAGAGCTAAGAGCTACTTGGTACTGTAAAGCTCTATAGATCTTCATAATAAGTACAGTGAAAGCTGAAGCATTTCTTCAATTAAAATTTTTTTTTTTAATTTAAAAGAGATCCACAGATTAATGTGGTATGTCGTCTAGGTTATAAACCATTAGGAAGAGAAAGGCATTAGGTATTTTCCGGTTCATGCGGGGACAACTTTATTGACATGCACTGCCACAGATTTGACATCAGGAGGCCCCAACTCTGACTGTACAGCAGAAAATAATTCATATGGACGGACCACAGTTTTATTCATTCGGACCATAATATTCACACCATCCTGTACTCAACGTGAGTGAAACTAAGGGGTGTGAAGGACATTGTAATGACTGGGCGTGAGGATGAGCGTGGTGAGGGCATAGGCAGGAAATAAAGGATGAGAGTTTCTGTTTCTAGCCTTCCAACAATCTGAAACGCTCCTGGTCTGAGGCCATGGGGAAGGTGACTTTGTCGTCCATTCTCCAGGAAAAAAAAGAGGGCATGACCACCATATATTAAAACAATAATAACATTTTAAAAGAAAAGTAGCCTCATTTTATTAAGGAGTTCTTCCTATTTAATGAAATTTTTGAAGAACTAAGTAGGTACATGAACAGGAACTGATGGATGCACCCAGGTAGGCTTTCAAAAAGTCTGTCATAGTGGGAGGTCTGTTCATTTCCCTGACTCTTGGGCTGGAGTTCCTCTGAGACACACGTCATTTTCTCTCTCTTGTATGCCTCATAGTAGAATTCCTCAAGACCCACGATACCAGGTCCTGTCCCTCTTCTATGCTGCCCTTTGAATAACTCACAGTAGCTTTCATATGAACCTCATGTTGCTCTTCCTCAGGCTAAATGATTCTTTTTTCAAAAATTTATCATAATCTATTTTTTTGAGGCCTTCCTGTCCTCAGATCTATCTTCTGAATACCCTCCAATCTGTCTATATCTCTTATAACTGAGTAACATACATCCCAGGTTGTCCAGGCGTGTTAGTTTATGCCTCTTTTCTAGGCTTAATTATTATCCACAAACCATTTCATCCTAAAGTGTCCCAATTCGCCAACATCATATATGGTTAGTCTACTTTCAATTGAACTGAATGCAGTGTCGGAGGGTGGATAAAGACAGTAAGAATTAGAGCAGGGCTCTCACCACACAAGTCTCAGTGTTTTACAAGTACAGTCAAACAGATCCATCTATGACTTGGGTCATACCTCCCACCTTTGTTTCATGTTAAGCTTGTGGCTCGTTGCTGATCCTCAAGTCTTGCCACAAAGCCACGTCTTCCCTTTTGCAGTGCTGGTTCTGGTGGGTTTTGGCATTTGTTCCTACCAAATTTCATGCTGTTAGAATTCAGCCCATTGTTCAGATTGTCAAGAACTTTGTCATCCAAAATGCTGCCTTATCCCTTCCAACCTCCTGCTAACAGAAGATATAGTCTTGCTTTTCTGTATAATTGTCCAAGTTCTTGATTTAAAATATTGCATAGGGCTGTTGTGTGGTACATCACCTTTTCTAATTGGACCTCCATTTGCATCCTTGAGTCCTCGAACATCACAAACTCACTTAATTGTAGTATCATCCAGACCATGAATTTCTTTTTTGTTTTATTTTGTTTTTTTTTGTTATTGCACTTTATTTTTTAAGTATATGTTATAGATTATGCTATTACAGTTGCCCCATTATTTTCCATCCCTTTATTCCCCTCCACTCTGCACTCACCCTCCCACCAGCATTACTCCCCTTAGTTCATGTCCATGGGTTGTACATATAAGTTCTTTGGCTTTTCCATTTCCTATACTATTCTTAGCCTCCCCCTGTCTATTTTGTGCCTACCATTTATGCTTCTTATTTCCTCTTCCTTTCCCCTATTCTCCTGCCTCCCCCTCCCTGCTGATCTCCCTCAGTGTGATCTCCATTTCTGTGATTCTGTTCCTGTTCTGGTTCTTTGCTTAGTTTGTTTTTCTGGTTCAGTTGTTGATAGTGGTGAGCTTGTTGTCATTTTATTGTTCATATTTTTGATCATTTTTTTTTTAGATGAGTCCCTTTAACATTTCTTATAATAAGGGCTTGGTGATAATGAACTCCTTTAACTTGACCTTATCTGGGAAGCACTTTGTCTGCCCTTCCATTCTAAATTATAGCTTTGCTGGATAGAGCAATCTTGGATGTGGGTCCTTGTCTTTCATGACCTTAGAATACTTCTTGCCAGCCCCTTCTTGCCTGTAAGGTTTCTTTTGAGAAATCAGCTGATACTCTTATGGGAATTCATTTGCAGGTAATTCTCTCCCTTTCTCTTGCTGCTTTTAAGATTCTCCCCTTATCTTTAATCTTGGGTAATGTAATGATGATATACCTTGGTGTGTGCTTCCTTGGATCCAACTTCTTCTTTAGGACACTCTGAGCTTCCTGGACTTCCTGGAAGCCTATTTCCTTTGCCAGATTGGGGAAGTTCTTCTTCATTATATTTTCAAATAAGTTTTCAACTCCTTGCTCTTCCTCTTCTCCTTCTGGTACCCCTATGATTAGGATGTTGGAAAGTTTAAAGTTGTCCCAGAGGCTCCTAAGCCTCTCTTCATTTTTTTGAATTCTTGTTTCTTCATTCTTTTTTTTTCTTAAAGAGGGAGAGAAACATCAATGTGTGATTGCCTCTAGCACAGCCCTACTGGGGAACATGGCCTGCAACCCAGGTTTGTGCCCCGACCAGGAATCAAACTGGTAACTCTGGTTCACAGGCCGGCACTCAATCCACTGAGCCACACCAGCCAGGGCTTCATTCTGTTCTCGTTGAATGTTTATTCTTTTCTTATGCTCCAAATTGTTGATTTCAGTCCCAGTTTCCTTCCCTTCACTGTCGGTTCCAAGTATATTTTTATTTATTTCACTTTGCATAGCCTTCAGTTTTTCCACTATTTTGCAACCATACTCAACCATTTCTGTGAGCATCCTGATCACCAGTGTTTTGAACTCTGCATCTGACAGGTTGGCTATCTCTTCATTGTTTAGTTCTGTTTTTGGAGTTTTGATCTGTTTTTTCATTTGGTCCATATTTCTTTGTCTCGGCTGTTACACTGTAAGGGGAGGAGCCT
>PVJD01015114.1:0-26272 GCA_004026545.1 Mormoops blainvillei | reverse complement strand
ACCATACAAATCGGAGTAATTTCTAAAAGTACCACAATGAAGGCATCATAGTTCATTAGGTTAAACTGTATTACAAGGCTATAGTCATCAAAACAGCATGGCACTGGCCTAAAGACAGGCACGTAGATCAATGGAACAGAACAGAGAGCCCAGACATTAAACCCACACTTAGAGGGTCAAGTAACTTATGATAGAGTGGCCAAGCACGCTCAGTGGGGAAAGGGCAGTCCTGAAGTAAGTGGTGTTGGGAAGCCGGTACAGGCTCACGCACAAGAAGGAAACCGGGTCCCTATCTTACAAAAGCTGGGAAAATAACACATACCTCTTTATATCTTGTGCCTGAAACAGTGTGCTCAAATAAATAGTCATAAAAAGATGATAAAAAGGGTGCAAAAATTAGAATCAAGTTACTATAATTTAGACACAATTGACATCTGTAAGTTCAAATGCTCTCTCCATACTCAACTAGCTTCAACCATCACTAAAATTGTAAAAATGTCCACATGCAGGTAAAAAAAACCCAGCTGATTAACTTACTGACTATACACACACACCTGAATTTCTGAAGTGACACAGCAAAATTAAGAAACAATGGTTACTTTTAATGACTTCTCATAGAATTGAGCCAAGGTACATTGGTACCACTGAAGAATGGGTGACTCTAATAGTCATATTCTTCGGGGAATGTGCTGCCTGCACGATAACATCTTCATTGCACTGGTTCTACCTACGGGCCCCTACCGAGTAACTTCACATATTTACACAACTTCGCTGGCTTGAAGAACTGTTACCCTCACACTTATTTTCTAACTTGTATGGCACGGGCTCCCTCCAGGTCATTAGAAAGCACATTCTATTAACTTTCATTTATGTTGCCTGAGACATAGAAAAGTTACACACACGCTGTTAGGAAATTGGCTTATGGAGGGCTGTGCTCCTGGTGAGATAAAACTGAGCGAACGAAGATGGTAGAAAACCCCTCACCAGTCCCTGCCCCCCCACCCTGCCCTCCAGGTAACACTGCGGAGGCATTCCAGTCGTTCATGAAGGGATGGCCTCTTCTGAACTGCAGCCCAGGGCCTGGGATAGGATGTCACCGGCCGGGCATGTTACTACCTGCATTTTGTGTGGAGTAACTGACAGAAATAAAATACGTGACTGATCCACTGAAATTACTAGGGTTGCCTGCTCTCTGTCAACAAGTCTTCAATCCTCCCTGATTATCTCGTCTGAACAATGTCCAAAATTCCTGATGCAACAGCTTTTAGCGATTTCTTACAAAAAGAAAAAAAAAAAGAAAAAAAAAGAAAGAAAGAGAGAGAGAGAGAGAGAGAAACTGCTACACTTAGGATAGAAATATATGGAAAACCTGGGTAATGGCCAACAGACCATGTCACCGCAATTCAAAGACAGTGTCAGACAAACATAACAGCATTAGTTAAAATTTGCAGTCACTACAAAAACGCAGCACCCAAGTCCTAGTGCAACTCTTCATATGAAGAGAGCACCAACTGGCATTATTCTGCCGCGTTCTAGTAACAGGAGCCATACACTGGCCACGCCATTCCCACATCTCCTCCACGTGGGAGCTGAAGGTGTGATCTTCAGGGGGTCGGCCCTGAGGGGTGGCTGGTTAAGGCTCAACTGGGTGGATGGGTTTGTGTTTCCTTCTAAATCTATAGGTGACGAAGTTAAATCTTATTCCACTTGATAACAGCCCGAACGCTCTTTGGGGGGGAGCTGGCGTCTAACTTGCACAGCAGCTCAGGCTCCTCCTTCCCGGAAAGGCACAGGCCCCATCGCGGGGCCCCGCACGCCCTTCCTGCTCCGAGGTAGCGGGTCCTCATTTCCTCTGAAGAAAATCAGATAAAATTCAGACACCACAAAGCTCACTCTTTGAAAGTATACAACCCAGTGACTCCTAGTATATTTATAAAACCGTGCGACCGTCACCACCACCGATAACCCCATGGCCTTCCCACCCCCGAGGGCTCTCCCACGCACTCGCAGTCAGCCGAGCCTACGCCCAGCCCCCGAGGGCTACCGACCTACTTTCTGTGCCCACAGGTGCTTCTGTCCTGGGCATTTCATGCCAGTGGAATCATACACTGGGCTTCTTTCCCTCCAACAAGGGTCATTTATGTTGCACCCACATCAGTGCTGGGTTTCTTTTTATGGCTAAATAATATTCCATTGGGTGGATTGACATTTTTTTAAAAAAAATCCTCTCATCTAAATGTTGATGGAAGGATTTGTGGGTTGTTTTCATTTGGGGGCTATTATGGATAATGTCACTAACATCTCAGCTTTGCCAGCATGTGGGAGTTTTGTGTGTGTGTGTGTGTGGGGGGGGTGTTGAGAGTTGAGGAAGCCAGTTACTCCCCCTGCCTGTTCTTCCTGTCCTGGCAGGCGCAGTGGATTCTGTCCCCGCCGTGGATACTGTCCCCACTGGGACGCTGCCCCTGGCGCCGGGCACAGCCAGCCCGGGGTGGGGGCAGGAGGAAGGCCACATGAAGCTGCCGCCCTTCCCGTGCGAGCTTTCTGTTCTGGTCCGCAGTGTTGCTGAAGTTTCTGGAATAAACTCCAGGGCTCTCCCAGACCTGTTTTTGTTTGCGGGTAGCTGTCTAACCGTTGATCTTTGTTGGAGGGGGAGACTAGGGTCACCTACTTTGCCAATTTGGTGACGTCATTCTCAGAATTCCGCAGGGCCTTGATTACTGGAGCTTTGTTGTAAGTTTTGAAATTGGGAAGTGCGATCCAACTTCTTTCCTCTTTTTCAAGTTGGTTTTGTCTGTTTCGGATTCCTGGGATTTCCATATGAATATTACAGCCTGTCAGTTTCTATAAAAAGGCAGCTGAGATTTCAAAGCCTGTGATGAATCTGGAAGCCAACTGGGGGAGTACTGTCCTCTTTCACAGCCCTCCAGTCCATGCAAGTTGAGAAACCTTTCCATTTCTATAGGTCTTCTTCAATTTCTTTCGAGAATATTTTACGGTTTTCAGTGTCCAAGTGTTTAAACTTTTTGTTAAATTTATTCCTAATTATTTTATTTTTTTGAAGCTACTGTAAATAGAACTGTTTTCTTAATTTCATTGTTGGCTTGTTTATTGTTATGGTATAAAAATGCAATTGATTTCTGCTGTTGGTCTCATATCCTGCAACCTTGCAGGACATGTTTATTAGTCCTAAGGAATCCACATGTGGATTCCTTAGCGTTTTCTATGTACAAGATGACGTCATCCTCCATAGAGATCATTTCACTTCCCCTTTTCCAGGCTGAGTGTCTTCCATTTCTCCTTCTTGACGAATGGCTCTAGTTAAGAACTACAGTATAGTATTTAACAGAAAATGTGGCCTTATTCCCATCTCAGGGAAGGGCCTCCAGTCTCACCGCTGAGGATGTCACGGCCAAGGTTCTGCCTGAGGCTCCTTATGAGGTCACGGGTCATAGGCACTGACCCTGGACTCCGTACCCAGTTACTTCTGGTCAATTCTCAAGTCCTGACGATTTCATCTCAATGTATTTCTTGTACTTTCCCCCCTTATGTCCATGTCTATTATCAATGCCGAATCATCTTTTGCCTAGATTATAAGCTCTTTAGGGCAGGATCTAGGTGCATATATATTTTTTGTAAGCAGAAGTGGTGCATTTATGAAACAAGATCAAGATGCTATGAAAAAAAAAGAAGCAGCTATTGGCAATAAACAATGTAATTTTTATTGAAAAGCAAAAGCCCAAATTAAAGCTAACTGACCCCCAAACCATGGGAAGAGTAGGAAGGAAAAAAACCAAGGTCGTTTCCCGGACTAGAACAGAAGTGCACGCCTAATAGGAAGAACGGGTGGGAGCCCCAGGGAGCTGGGTGGGGGCTGCGGCTGCACAGCACAACGGACCGGCCCCAGCAGACAGCCCTCCTGAACGAAACAACTAAAATGCTGGATAAAACAAACTTTCTCTTTTTCTTTTTTTTGAGAGAAGGAGGAAGGGAAGGGAAAGGAGAGAGGGAAGCATCGATTTGTTGTTCCCCTGACTGACACGTACATTGGTTGGTTCTTGTATGTGCCCTGCCTGGGGATCAAACCTGCAGCTTTGGAGTACTCAGGACGATGCTCTGACCAACTGAGTGACCTGGCCGGGGCAAAATACATTTTTTTGAAAAAAATGTGAATGCATTGCTATGACAGGAGAGCATGAAATACAATCGAAATGATCAAGCAGGTAATTTTAATAAATGAAAACTGATGTTTTTTATTAATATGGTAAAATCACTATATCTTTATATTTGTTTTCATCTAGCACTCAAAATAAGAGGTTGTTAAAAATAATTAGGAATAAAGTGCTCTGTGGCGTCCTAGGATTGGTGCCAACAGGCAAATTCGAGAGCGCTGCGGGGGGTGTGCCTGCCGCCTGGTCGCTGCCCAGCTAAGCCAGTGTGCAGCCGAAGTCCCTCGTCGCACGGAAGCCAGCTCAGCAGCCCCGCGGCCACTCCGCTGTCTTCCGACGCCGCTCTCCGCTGAACTCAGCGGTGGCTGACTGCTCTTCTCCAAAACCTTTTCGTCTATTTCTTTGCTCACTCTAAAGTCAATATAGAGCTGGTTCAAGCTTTTAGGGGATACACCGAGTTTTGAGAGGGAAAGCGAGTTAAAAAAAAAAGTGGCTATGAAATGAATGTAAGCTATCGCTTGATTTATAGACCTCCATTGCTTTCATTTAAAGGGCTTAGCACCATGAAAGGCTGTTTAGACTGTGCTTTGGCTTAAGTGAAAAAAGTTATTGCTGAAATTGTATAAATCATTTCAAATATTGTTTGATTTTAGCTTTTAAGTGTCTGCGTTTTTCTAAATGTTCTGAGAAAGTTTGGTTCACTTCTTACTCTCCATAAATCAGCAAGCATTTCAAAGCTTCCCTGAGACACAGAAAAATATACACACGTGGAAGAGTGATGGCCTCATCACCAAGTTAAGCATCTGAAGAGGAGGGACATCAAAGGGAGCAACTAACGGGGCGCTCACTCTTACAATGATTAAAAATACACAGTACAAAGCAAGATGTGTAGAAGACACCAAGATAAACCATTCCACCCCGTTAGCAGCCACATATGGTCACAGAGAGCAGGGAGAGAGCGCAAGCCCGCCACAGGGGGTTTGAGGGGCTGGCTGTGCGCTCGCATGGGGCCCCCGGGGCATGAGCACGGGGCCCCGGGGAGCCCGGGACTCTGTCAGTCAGGAGCCGGGAGCCCCCTCAAAAGCCACTGACAGGATCATGACAGAAACACCCCGGGAGGTTCCCATCTATTTTAATGAGTTCCTGGCTTTTCCTGCTCTTCCCCATCTTATATGCAGCTGATGAAATTATAGTTCCCACACAGTTTTTATCACTTAAATGCCCCTTTTCAATAAACATTTATTATGCTGACGATAATAGCACCAACACTTACCATTTGTTTTCAGTTTACTGTGGGCCAGTGCTCCTGACATGCATATATTTCATTTAATCCTCATAGGAAGCCCCTGGGTTAGGCGTCACCGCCTTAGACGAAGATCTGAGGCTCAGGACGCAGCCATCTTGGTCATCTGATTCTAGAGCTCTGGAATGTTCTCTCCTCTCAGACACACGAACTAGCCCTCTTGCAAATCACAGGTCGAACCAGAAACAGTCTAGTACAGCCATAAACAAGACAAGGGGGTCTGAAGTTTAGACCACTGAACCAGCTGAAGGCATGGAAGCACATGAATATTAAGTATTTAGGTTGTGACATACATTATATGTCTATGTATAAACATATAGATATGCCTGGAAAACCCCTTAAATCTGACGAATAAATATCAAATACAGTAAATGTACATTAAGAGTGCCAGCCACGAAATCAACAAACTAAAGTACTTTCTATATATCAATGACAATCAGCTAGAAGAAGGGGGGAGGCAGCTATAAACCCCAGTCACAACAGCAGTCACCATCACCGACACCATCGTCAACAGGGGTACCCTTAGTAAGAAGTGTGGGGGCTTCTACGGATGTTCTAAATGTAGAGCGTGGGGCTGGAGCGGGGAGATAAATGAAACAGCGGGGCAAGGGCGTGCACCTCTGTTAAAAACAACCGACAATCAGCCACTGACCGCCAGCCTGGGCAAGAGCCCCGGCACTGGAAAGCCTGGGGGCAAATCTTGTGGCACATGGAAACTCGCCAGCTCACACCGGCGGCCTTTCGGGGCTAGTGGAGGAAAACGGGTTGTTCAAAAGCCAACTAGAAAACCCCAAGCTTCTAGACCTCGCGCCTTACACCGCCATGGGCTTAATCAAAGGTGGAAAGTTAAAAATAAAACCATGAGAGGACTAGAAGAAAACAGGGGCAAACACTGAAATATTCTTAGGAAGTTCCTTTTACGCCTGGCAGGAAACTGACAGTCTGACAGAGTTAACGAAATATTATCACTACAGCCATCAAGCAAACTAACAAAAACAAAACGGTCTGAATGTTAAAAAATCACAGAAGGCTAGCATTCCCATAAAAATCAGTAACACAAAGAATGAGAATATAACATAACATAAACCCAGGAAAATGACAAAAATAGGCAACTCATCCCCTATTTCCCCTGCAAATATTGTCCCTACCCTGGCGCTGCTGTGCACGCGCGCGGTGGAAAACTGCTCCCCGTAGTGAGGAGCCTGGTGATCACCGTGAAAGCCAGTCTCCAGGGTGCGCCTTCCCTGCGGCACGAGAGCCAGCACTCTGCAGCTCGGAGACCCCTTGGCGGGGGTCGGGGGGGCACATTCAGGTTCAGGAAGAGCGAATTTTACCTCTAGAGCTCACGCCGTGGGGAGAGAATTTCTCCTCCGAACCTCATTCAGGCTTAGCCCTGACCCGTCACCCGAGTGGGGCTGCCTAGGGCCCACGTGATCATTGTAATGTCAGTCATCCTTAATTCTTCAATGGCACGTGGAGAACTGAACGCCCATGTTACTGGAAGCCAACGGAAGGGGTTTGAGGACGTGCAAGTGCACGCTTACCCTCTGATTATGTAAAGAACACATGCTTATTGCTGAAAACTGGAATATAACAAAAAATAGTAAAAGGAAAGTGAAATTCACCCCAACCCAGGACGGTGTGACAAACATTTGTGAATATGCTGCCTTCTCGTCAGTCTGCTTCCCAAAGACCCAATCACGCTATCGACAATTTTCTGTTTTTCACTAGCCTGATTTCAAGAATTCTTTGCCAACGTTAATAGCTGTATGTGATTTCATCGCGTGGACTATGTTAGTCCAGACGCGCCAAGTTACGACGCAGTAACACAAACCCTAAACTCTCTGTGGCTTCAGGCAGGAAAGATCTGGTTCCCCAGCGGCCCTGCCGCCCCTGCCCCGTCGGCAGGCTCTGCGGCCGTCCCCAGCCCGCGGGCACTCGTGACTTAGGACCTCTGCCACGGGAATCCCAGTGGCTGCTGGGCCGAGCGAAAGGAAGCGTGGTTCACGGCACAGGAGCTCTTAGAGGTTCCTCCTCTGCTCCACCTTGGGGGCCCAGGGAGGTCACGTGGCCACAGCTCACTGCAGGGCGCAAGCGCGCGACTGCGCCCGCACCCGGTGCCAGGGCCGGAGGCAGCAGGTGCCGGCGGACAGGCTTCAGGACAGCCGCGCGGCATGCCAGTGTCTGCTCACCGCGCAGCTTTTTTTGGTAAATGTGGTGATTACCGGGTAGAAAGTTTGATGTGGTTTTCTATTTCTTTCTTTAGACTAAATTCCTAAATGTTACATCATTGGCTTAAGAGGTACATGAGCTTTGTGTTCTTGACCCCTTCTGCCAAACCTGCTTATCTGCCTCTAAACAAATATAAAAATGTTTATCCCAGTGTATTAATACTGTCACTAGGAAGTCTTTTTATAAAATATTTGCTAATTTCATAAGTAAATACATCATTTTACTATTGTTTCCACTTGCATATTTTTGTGTCCTAGGCAAGTCAATTTATTTTATTATTGTTCTATTGTTTTTTGTTCTATTTTATAAGCTTTTTATGTGACAACGATGTAAACCATTTGTCATAAATGTTAATAGTTTTAAAAACTGGTTTGCTGCCTGTGAATTTTATTCATGTTTTCTGAGAGGCATTCAAGTTTTCGTGATCAAATGCTTACTGTTCTCATTTGTGATTTCTTCCATTTCTTTTTAACTTACTATCTTTCTCTAAATGAAAAACATCTTTGCAAATAGATGCCATTTTTAATGGTGTATTTTTTCTGTTTAAGTGTTCTCTCCATCTGGAATTTATTTCATGACAGTAAATTAGTATAACAGAACTCCAGTCCAAAAGTCAGGCAATCCATACACTAGCTCTGCCTGCGACACCTTAGGTAAATCGCTTAATCCTCGCCCGACTTCGTTTGGAAAGCCTCTTAGCTTCAGTACAGGACGGAACGGGCCGCCTGGCCTCGGCCACAGCCAGGGGATCAGGAACAAATAAGCAAACCGAAATTCTGAGCGTCCGCTTTGCAAACGGACACGAAACTAAGTCCCCTTCTCCACGCCCCTCTCTTCGCCTCCCCGGCCTCCGCTCTGACTGGGTCTGAGCTGTCTTCCTCCCGCTGCCCTTGGCTGTGAGGGAGACCAAGCCCGCACCGGGTTCCGTCTGCCGGTGCCAAGTGGGGCACAGAACATGGTGCGCCCTGCCAGGGCTGCCCACGTCCCAGCGCCCACCATCGCGGCTCCGCGCCCACCGCCTGCTTTCTGTCTGTCCGTCGCTGTGGACGCTCTGTGTGTCTCATGCTCTGACCTCTTCTTCCCTCCCCGTCTGCCACCAAGTTGTCTGACATTCAGTCACCAGCAAAACCGCCTCATTCCCATCTGCCCTCTTTGACTACTCCCTTCCCTTTTTTGTTCTAACAGAAACCCGTGTCTCCCCTGCGGATCCTCCTTCCCTGGCAATCTTTTCAGATCTCTCCCATCACTGGACTTGGAAGTGAGGCAGTTTTCTCTGCTGTTTACTGACTGTTCTAGGCCATTCCCCCTTCCTGCTTCTTGCGGGGGACGGTCCAGCTTCCATCTTCCCAAGAGGGGCCTTCAGCGGATGGAAAGCTGCCGCAGTCCCGAGCCGGAGCCCCGGCCACCCCGTCAGCCCTTCACCATTTCTTGTTTCTGCCTCATTTTCACCCGCTACCCCTTTCGGACCCTGAAGAAATCAATGACCCCCGCGGCTAACCTTTCCGAAGCCCTGTGTGGCAGAAAGAACATCGCCCCTCCCTCACAGAAGCGGAGCCCTAATCCCCAGAATCTGTGAATGTCACTTGGCACAGCAAAAGGGGTTTTGCAGACACGGTTAAATGAACAATCCTGAGACAAGGAGATTATTGTGGATGATCTAGTGGGTCCTAAATGTAATCACAAGGATCCTTCGAAGAGAAAGGCAACAACATCAAAGAGGCCAGAAGGCCACGTACAGGAAGCCAAGCCGAGGCTGGCGTGGCGGGCCCGGAGCCGAGGGCTACCGCCAGCCTCTAGAAACGGGGCACTGCCAGGAAGGGGCTCTCCCGGAGCTTCCAGAAGGGACAAGCCTCGTGAGCACACTCCGTGTAGCCCCATCAGACTCCTGGTGGACTTCTGACCTCTGGACTGTAACAGAATACCTTTTTGTGCTGTTTTAAATGGACCACGTTGTACTAATTTGTTATAGCAATGACATGGAACTAGTATACTTTAGTCTCTTGACTCCCTGACCTTTCAGCTCCATCTCTCATTTCCATGGTCACAGCCTACGCCTGTCATTCCTCTCACTGAAAGCCCTCTGTCACACCTGTGGGAAGGTGCCCTGACGGAGGGGCGTGGCAGGGACCTCCCAAGCTGCTGGACATGTCTTACATCCGGATCTGAACAGTGGCTGCACGCGTGTAAACACACGTGCACTGACACAGGGCTGCGTATCAGAGTTTGTGCCTTTTATCTAAGTTATGCCTCCACAAAAAGGGTAAAGAAAAGAGCTGGAACTATTTGTTAGGCACCCATCACGCGTGAGTAACTGTGGGGCTCTGAAGGACTAACACCCAAATCAAAACTGGCCCTTGCTCTGTGTGCAGGGCACGCCCACGGGGGAGACCGGAATCACAGCCTGGGATGACTGACATGAAGGGCGCGCGGCTGGCCAGCGCTGGAGTGGCCAGGCCACGCGGGGACTCGGGGGAGGTGGAGGCCTTCAGCCTTTAGTTAGAGAGCAATGCAAGCTGCCGAGGGTTTCAAAGTGGGGGGGGGCTGTCATTGCCAAATTTGCTTTTAGGGAAGATGTCACTGATGGCTGTGTGCACCTGAGAGAGGAAGAGGTAAGGGGACACTCCGTTAAGGGAGAATTATGTGTCCAGCCCAGAGTTAGCCTGGCTAAGACAAAAGGTAGGAAGAGCACAAGGGGAAGGGGTTAGCGAGAAGGGCTGGCCTGACGCGTCTCCGTATCTAAGGGAGGTAGTTCATCTTCCCGTCAGAGGGAGGAGTGACAGCAGCACAGGGTGCCTGCAGCGCAAGGGGTCGAGGGCCGGAGCGGGGGGAGGCTTTTACACTGCACACCCTGTTACACCTTATGGCTTTTAGTCCTGCACATACCCTACGCACTCCAAATACAACTGAAACATAAACTTAGCATCACTCCACTGCAGGCTTCCTTATATCAGTACCTCAAAGACACAGAGGTAAAAAGACATTGTCGCAAGCCCCCCAGATGCCATGGCTCCATGAGGAAGAGCGAGGCCTCCGTGTCCTGCTTACAGGTCACACTCACCGGGATGAAAATGTGACTTACCGTAGGGCAGTGGCTTTCCCCGGAGCGCCGCCAGGATGTGTAAAACATGGCCTGTCTGACTACGCAGTCCGGGGCACTGACCTCTTTTCCTTTCGGCTGTCAGGTAAAAGAAATGACAACAGCCAACACCACAACAGCTGTCCGGTGTGAACGAATCAAAATTATATATACATCTTTTCGGATTGGCAAAAAATATATTTTTTGGTGTGTTACAGGTTTTTAGTAATTAGTTTATGTGTGTCATGAGAGGAACAAGGTTGAAAATCGGTCCCTGAGAGAATCGCCAGAGAAAAAGCTTCCTACAATAGAAAGAGCTTAAAATCTAAAAGATACGTGTGTATCATTTAAAATACAAAGTTTACTTGGTAAAGAAAGAACTTCAAATATCCTGGATTTTTGTCTCATTATATCTAGCCTATGCGACTTTGCAGGCAAAAACATAAAATAAAATAAAATCGCACTACTCATGAAACTAAGATAAAAATGAACGTTGGTGACTTGGCACAAAGAACTGTATTATAAAAACAACCCGGGTAATCTTATAATATCCTCATGTTTTAAATCAGTGAGATCTAGAGTTGCAGCTGTCCCACAAACTGAAACCATATAAATTTTTAGAAAATGAGTCAATCCTGAGATTAAAGTTTCAATTTATAACACTTCTGTGTTTTAGTTACAAAGTCATAAATAAATCTAGCATGACAGAGAAGGTAAATATTTTCTCAGTTGTTTATGTAGCCAAAGAGGAAAGGAATTTAACATGCAATTAACCACTTAGGTTTTTTGAGATATTCACCATATGGTTGTATTTAAGATAAAGAAAAATTATTGTTTTGTTTAATCTAACATTTGCTTAGCAACATCAAATTAGTGCAACCTGGGCCGCACCTTCGCCTCGCAGGAGTTTTTCCACTCCTGCGAGAGTTGGCTGGAGCCTAAGATTGGAGAAAATGTAACTTCTTCCCCAGGAATTAAAAAAAAAAAAAACCTAACCAAATAGAAGAGATGAGGATTGTTAACAAATAATTTGAACTGAATTATCTGGAGAGAGAGTGATGAATGATGGGGCTCTAGTTCTGTTATTTAATAGATAGTATTTTTTTTTGCATATTAAAAAAAGAGACCTTTATGCCAATCTTTAAACCAACATCTGACCAAATGTGAGACAAGAACAGCCAAGGTTCAAAGCACACCTCGGATTTCTATATACAGACTCCCATGTGATCATGGTTTCTCTCACTAGCCTTACTTTAAAAATAACTAATGGGGGAAAAAAATCTGATTGCCATTTTAATCTCGATGGTAGAAATCATTTTATAGATAAGTCTTATCTTGGTGTTTTATAAATTATGCTAAAATTAAAGCTTTTAAAGTAAAATCAACACAATGCTATATACGTCAGTAGGCTGTGATACAATTTTCTATTAATAAGTGAACTACAATGATCAAATATCCAATGAAAAGCTTTGAAATATATATTTAAAATTAAAAATAGGAAAACACAAGAGTTAATCCGCTTCAGTGCACCAATGCCAGACATCTGTGTGGATTTACACACAGACACTCACGCAGGTATTTTTGAAGAAAGAAGCTCTTCAAAACTGACTATCAAGTAAACAGGAAACAAAATAAATCGGAGTCCTAACACCCAGACTGCGCGCAGCAAAGTGTTTTCTTATGGTGGGTGTTCTTCTCTTCTTTCTCTTTGGACTATTAAAACGAAAACTCCATACAGTAAAGTAAACATGGTGAAAGTGCTCTCAGAAATCCACACGCACTCTTTCATTATATCGACTTCACCGCCTTCCGTCCACCCCGCTCCCTGGTCAGAGGTCCGTTTGAAAGTCAATCTGGGATGAGCACAGTGTAAAAACAGCTGGGTTTACTACTGGTTGCCCTCCGTCTCCCAGCTGGAAAATTAGTGGTTACTTTCCTTTGCTCATATAATCATGACAACAGCAATGTCAGCTTGAGAATCTGCTCTAAAATTTGAGCAATTTCAACATGAGAAGCTCTCAAATAACACACAGGTGGTGTGCTCCAAGCTCATTTATGAGTCCGTTATTTGGGAACACGCAGCACACCTCCAAAATAAACGCCGCCGCGCGCTACCACAGTGAACGGGACACCAAAACACCAGACGTGAGCAGAGCGTCGTACGGTTGTAATTGTAGCAGCAGAGGCGGAAGAGAAAATAATATGTTTAAAGTGTGTTTTCTGCTGGCACCTGAAGAAAGGGCTGTTCCAATGACAAGACCTCCAACCACACGGGCTGACTCAGTGTGCGCCCACTGCTTACTCAGTCCTACGGGCTGCCTCCTAGATTCTTACCCAGTCACTGCTCCCTGTTCAGCGCTGCCCGTGACCATGGGCGTCTCTCTAGGCCAAGAGCTCCCCTGTCGCCATAGCTCCGGCCTCAGTCTGTTTTCTGGGCTGCCAGCCACTGCCCTAACGGCTGCTCGCTGGCGCCCCCACTCGGACAGTCTGTCGTCACCTCAAACGAAACTCATCCAGTTTTGCAGCCCTCTCCCCAGAAAGCCACGACCCCTCCTGTGCTCCACTTTTCACTGACTGTCTTCCCCAGCCCATGGATGGCCCCGTTCAAACTGTGGGCGTCACCCCGCTCCTCCGCCATTAGCCCCACATCCCAGCCTCTCACACCCCGGAGCCCCGGGCCCTTTCTGTCCCCTCAGCCATCTTCCCCGTCCTCCCGTCCTCTCTCCAGTGCTGTGCCTGCAGGGACATGCCCGAGGCCGAGTCCTCAAGGACCGGGAAGAAGGAAGCGGTTGGGGGTCCGCAGAGAACACAAGGGCACCTCTTTTCCTCCCGAATTCCTCAGGGAAGGCGCCCTCTGGGAATTAAAAACTAGGCTCCAGCACCCCCTTGCACGGCTGCACTAAGTGTCAGCACACTTCAGGGTTCAGTCCATCTGCTCCCAACTGCGAGCACTCCGGGGGGTTTCGAGGGGTGTCTGACTGAATAATGAAATGTTTCACAGACAGTTGGTCTGCCCCCCAACAAGCCATCTCTAACACAGGCCCCCGAGGGCCGGGAACGGGCCGGTCCCACTCACTGCTCTGCCCCTGTCTCCCAGGCGGTGCACGGCACGGAGTGTGCACTGAATACAATACATGTTATAAACATAATTAAAAATATTATAAATAATCGATTTTTTTATTCTAATGTATTTAATAACATAATATATACATTATTAAAAATGTTATCTAGAATATAAATACTATAACTGAATTAATGTCTGCAGGATGTGAACACAGTTTTCTTTGCTCTAAACAGCGGACCGAGGCCTCGGCGCCCTGGTGCGTCTGACTGCACTCAGCGCGGCCCCCAGCCGTCTGCTCCGCTCCGCTCCGACGGTGTGCTGCGGCCAGAAAACCGCGCTGGTCGTGCACCGTCTACATCCCTTCTGCACAACCAGAGGTACAGAACCAAGTCTGCATGGAAACCGGCCTCCCGCAGCGGCAGCCTTTCAGAAACGATGCCCCTCGAGCGGGGTGGCCAGTTGGGAACGCCCCCCGCAAGCCGGCGGCACACGCCCACCCCAGCGGGCACGGGGAAGCCACGCGCTCTGGTCACGTAAAGCCCCATCTCCCCTACCTCAGCTGTGCGCCACTCCGAATCGGTGTGACACCGTGTCACCATGGTAGGGGGTTGCTGTTGGAGATGAAACGTAAACGGGGAGTGGGCACTGTTCACAAGAAACATGCCTGCCTTTCACATTTTTGTTGTTTGTTCTCACAAGAGTAAAGACCAGACGTCAACACATCATTCAAACCCAGAAACTGCTTGCCTAAAAACAGTTCTTTTTGTTTACTTTTAAAAGCATGTGTACTTCTAAGATAGACCATTTTGAGTTATAAAAGGACAAGGAAGACAAGCCATTCAGGCGTCGCCGTGACACCTGCAGTAGGAGAAGACGTCCAGGTGCTCAGGACCCCTGAGTGCCCATTCCTGTTTCAGGTCAAGGTGGGCAATGACAGAGAAGGTCTCCCAGGCACCAAGGCTTGTTCGGAGGGCGCTGTCACTCCGGGAACTGCCGTGCGAGGGACACAGCTTCACCACGGAGACTCACAGGCCCACGAAGCCCAGACTGAGACACTGAGAGGCAACAGCGTCACTAACAAACCTTACGAACTGCAGCGGCGCAGTGAGCTGCTAGCGTTCCGAACCTGCAAACACTTCTGAGGACAGAGCTGCGGGGCTAGAAGGCCCGGGGGAGGTTGCGTCCCTGAGGCAGTTGGGGGACCTTGATAGCAGTGTCCCCCAGCCGCCTCAGGCAGGTGGTCACAGTGTAAAACAGAAACCTGGGATGCTGTACAAAAAACCAAAACGACCCAGTGCTTTCTACTCTCTGAATTAAAAGTGGGGGGGGCGGGTGAACAATTACTTAGAGATACTCTGAGGAGAAGAGATGGCCATTCACATAAAAACAAACAAAACAGAGCACTCGCGACACTTTACGTGGAGGCGGTAACAACGGAAGACGGGCCTGCTCGCCGGCGCTATAAAACTGCCCGCTATTTGCAACCAGCAGGAGCTCTCAGAGCTCCACTATCGCAATAGTGTTAGATGAGATAGCAAAAAAAGCACACATTAAACTGGCCTATATATTATACAGTGTGATCTAGCACTCACATAAATATTAACAAATTGCTGACATAATAAAGCTTGAAAATAAGCATCAATTATTTAATGTGGCATGTTGACAGGAATGCCCCCATTCAACAGTAACATATTATAACCGCGGAATAAGATACTTTGTAGAGTTTCCCATAATTCGCCCTCTGTAAGGCCGTGCCCGGACGAAGACTCCCCCGGGCAGCAAGTTCGGGAACGGGGCACGAGAGGTCCGTGACGGTCGCAAGCACACGACAGGCAGTGAGGCGCCCTGCGGGAATGGGGCCGTCCAGCCCCACTGAAACCGCTGCTTCTCCAACACAGCTGATGGGAGGTTTTATGCCCCGGACACGTTCTCAATGCACTTGGAGAAACGCTAATATAGGTATGTCTAAATCTATGTAATCACTGTCTAAACGCTCAGAGCACGTTACCTACATAGAATTTGTACAGATTCTATAAACATTCTGAATACTCTGTAGGTTGCTGTGTGAGTTATATTTTCCTTTTCTCATTGTTTGAGTTGAGGGAATAAAATGATTCATGTGAGGGAAGCAATTTCTGGAGGTAAGTTTATAGGGGGAAAACTGTCACTTTTGGTCTGAGTGGGAAGAGACTCTCAAGTCCCCCTCTACTCACCACTCCTGTTAAAAACCTCGTGGCCATTCTTGGTCCATCCTGCTCACTCGTGAGCCCGGTCCACCACCTGGCCTAATTGCCGCACCTTTCTGCACCGTCCTCCAGGTCATTTCCACCTTTCAGTCCCCACTGCCACCGCCCCAGTCCAGGCCACCACCAGTGTTTGCCTGGAGCTCGAATAACTTTCTGTGTGGTCTCCCTAACTCCATTCGTTGCCCCATAAGCTGCAGCCAGCCAGAATAACCTATTCACACTTAGAAATGTTTTCTACATACCAAGAATATATTTCTACGAATACAGTGGAATGACAAAGTTATCAATCAATTTAAGGAATATCAAATCAATTTGCGAAATAAAGTATTTCTAAGGCTTCTGCAATCCTGGTCCTTATTCCAGAGGTAAGCACTATCTGAATTTTATGGTTATTATTTCTTTACTTTTCCTTATAGTTTCACTAAATACGTACACATCTATGGTAATGTACTGCTTAGTTTTACATAATTTTGAATTTTATTAGAAGTATACATAGTTTAATTCTTCTGAAACTCACTTCTTTTACTTTACAATATGTCTGTTAAGTTTATCATCTGTGTTCTTCAATTTTTACTGCAAAATAGTTTTCCAGGTGATGAACATGCCACAAATTATTTAATCATTTTCCTATTGATGGTCACTTTGGTTCTTTCCCAAATCCCCTCTCCCTTTTCCCCATTTTTCAAACAGTGCTATTGTAGACCTTCCTACCCTTGGCACTTGGTACATAACTGCAACACGCCCTCCAGGTTATATCCGGGACTAGAACTGTGGGTTTTAAGTTACGTCCATCTTCATCTTTAAGACCCAGCTGTTTTCCAGAGTGTTCGCACCTAAGGTGCACTCCCACCCACCCGTGTCCGGGTGCCTGTGACTCCGCACTCCTGCCAAGCCTGGGTCCTGTCGAGTGGTTTAGTATTTGCCGCACTGGGGAGAGTAAACGGGAACCCCGAAGGGACTTTAATCAGTGCTCCCTGATTAATGCTGCGGTCATTTTATACAGCTCTTTGCATGTTCATGGCTTTTGCATTTAAAAATATCCCTCTTTAAAGATAGTACATTTTGTTATGCTGTTTTAACTGAAATAATGTATAAATAAGTAAGTGCAAACTGTCCTTTTCCAGGTGTATGTGTTGAAAATATCTACTTCTAACTTGTAGCCTCTCAAAATTTACATGCTTTTTGATGAACAGCAGATGAAAATTTTAATGCAGTTATATTTATCAGCCCTTTGTTTTATGGTTAATTTTTTGTGTGTGTTATATGTCATTACAGTACCATTAAAAAAAAACCCTTCTCTGTCCACACATCTATAGGGCGATTCGGCTTCTGTTCCAGGGTCTGTGAATGTGCTGAGTCTGCTTTTGGGCTCTGCATTCTGTGCCGCTTTTCTGTCTGTCCATCCACACACCAGCGTGACACTGTCTTAATTTCCGCAGCTTGGTCTGACGGCTCATGCTGACGGGGTGAGTCCGGCAACTTACAGCGGCTCTTCAGAACTGCAGCGGATGTTCGTGGGCTACCTCCCTCCCAGAAACATTATACAACGGACTTGTTAGATTCGGACAGACAGGTGGAATTACATTACATTACATGTACACATTAATTGGAGGCACACTGGTATCTTTTTGATATTAAAGCTTCCTATCTATATTTATGGTTCAGTTCTGTATTGATTTAGGATTTTGAAAGTAAAGGTAATTCACTGGTTTTTCTTAGATATTTTTTAGTAGGTACCTCATACCTACTAAATAATAATGATATCCTTATTGCTCTGGTGATAACTTTAAATTTTTTTCCATGTGTTCCTGGGACACAAAGATGAAATTAAGTTTTATGTAATGATTATCCAGGGAAGTTGCTAACCTCTCATTCATTTTAATAATTTACCTCTCATTCATTTTAATAATTTTAGTATCCTCTGTGGATACTTTTTTCCTCAGTAAGCAACAAATGATCTGCAAATGACAGTTTTGTTTCTTCCTTCCCAAGTATCTTTTCCTTGTCTGACTATCCTGATAAGTGCTGCAACGGAAAAATCCAATAATCATCCTGGCCTTACTTTTTTATTTTTATAGGCTTAATGACTTATTGAAAAATGAATAAAGAAATGCAGAAGTTTCTAAGTAAGAAAAACAGAATATCTGTGTAAATCTAAACAAACTCTCAGACATTAAAAGCCTTCGCAGGAAGTCTCTCTTCTCCAAACGTAACTGCTTCCTCCAGAGGCCTCTGAAAACAATGCGCTCAGAGCTGCACACAGTGACCGTAAACGGGGGCACGGTCCCAAGAGAAGGATAAGTGTTTGCAGTTTCTCAAAAAGAACTGGGACCAGAAACTCGGGAACAAAATAAGACCATCCTTTTAAATTTAAGATAACTTACGGAGAGTTGATTTAGAGTTTGGTTGCCACTGTCTCTTTATCTTTGAATATTTAACTATTATGCTGAAGAAACCTGGATAGTAAAGAAGTTTTACTTCTCTTCTAAAAAAAGGAATTGATAAATCATATCAGACTTAGATAAAGAAAGGTGGGGAGCAAGCAACGCTGTGAGTTGAAGTGGAGTTGAAGTTTGGCAGCTGTAGGGAAGCGCCCGAGGCCCTCCATGTTGGCCTCACTGTGATTTTACTGGTACTTCCCATGGAACCGAAGGCACATCCACTTCCTCTCTTGTTTGTGTTTGTTTATACTTTTCCAGCCCCCAACCCCTGGCTTTGACAGCCATCAGCTTGCTCTCTATGGCTCTTTTGTTTGCATATCCATTTGTTTTTTCCTTTTCTCCTTAAGATTCCACATATCAGTGATAGTCGGTGTATTTGCCTTTCTCTGTCCTATTTCACGTAGCATAATGCCCTCTAGGTCCATCTGTGCTGTCGTAAATGGCAGGGTTACACTCTTCCTTATTCATGAATAACATTCCATTCTATACATACACCACGTCCTCTTTATTTGCTTATCTAATGACCAGACATCCAGCTTCTACATCTCGGCTAAATACTAGTAATGCAACGATCGTTTGTTATGGGTGTACGTATCTTTTCGAATTAGCGATTATGTCTTCAGATAAACACCCAGAAGTGGAATTGCTGGGTCACATGACAGCTCTATTTTTAATTTTTTTCAGGAATCTCAATATTATTTTCCATAGTGGTTGTATTAATTTATAATCCTACCAACAGTGTGTGAGGGTTCCTTTTCTCCATGTCCTCGCCAACATTTGTTATTTTTTTTATTTATTAATGCCAGCCCTTCAGACAGGTGTGAGGTAATAACTCATTGTGGTTTTAATTTGCATTCCCCT
The DNA here is from genome assembly GCA_004026545.1 of Mormoops blainvillei. Classification (NCBI taxonomy): domain Eukaryota; kingdom Metazoa; phylum Chordata; class Mammalia; order Chiroptera; family Mormoopidae; genus Mormoops; species Mormoops blainvillei. The sequence goes on along the minus strand of PVJD01015114.1, from coordinate 6,883 downwards.
CATGCCCAGGGATGTTGAGCATCTTTTTATATGTCTGGTGGCCATCTGTGTGTCCTCTTTAGAGAAATGTTTATTCAGGTCCTCTGCCCATTTTTTAATCGGATTTTTTGGGTCTTTTTGGTGTTACATTGTATGAGTTCTTTATATATTTTGGATATTAACCCCTTATCAGATGTATCATTTGTGAAAACCTTGTCAAATTTAGTAGGTTATCTTTTCATTTTGTTGATGGTTCCTTCGCTGTGCAAAGCCTTTTAGTTTGAAGTTGTCCTATTTGTTTATTTTTGCTTTTGTTGCCCTTGACTGAGAAGACAGATCCAAAAAGATACTGCCAAGAGCAATGTCAAAGAATTTACTGCCTATGTTTTCTTCTAAGAGTTTTATGGTTTCTGGACTTACATTTAAGTCCTTAATCCATTTTGAGTTTATTTTTCTATATAGTGTAAGAAAGTGGTCCAATTGCATGTGCTTGCATGTGTCTGTATAGTTTTCCCACTACCACGTGCTGAAGAGACTGTCTCTGCCCCACTGTATAGCCTGGCCTCCTGTCATGCATTTACTGGCCATATAAGTAAGAATTTCTATGTGGCCTCTCAATTCTATTCCACTGATCTAGACATCAGGGAGCGAGCGTGAGTGATACCTCCCACGCTGTTCTTGTTTAAGATTTTTTTAGCTAGTTGAGGTTTGTTGTGGTTCCAAGTAAATTTTAAGGTTAGTCGTTCTAATTCCAAGAAGAACGTCATCGGCATTTTAACAGGGTTGCGTTTAATCTGTATACAGCATTAGGCAGTCAGGCGACTTTAACAATATAAATTCTTCCAATCAAAGAGGAAGGTATATCCTTTCACTTATTTGTATCGTCTTCCATTTCCTTCTTCACTGTCTTATAATTTTCACACTACAGGTCTTTCTCACCTCTTTGGACAAATTTCTTCCTAGGTGTTGCATGCTTTTTGAGGCAATTGTGAATAGGACTGTTTTCTTAACTCTCTTTCTGGTTGTTCATTACTGGTGGACAGGAATACAACAGACTTCTGTATATTGATTTTATAATCTGCAACGTTACTGAATTCATTCCTTAGTTCTAAAAGAGTTTTCGGTAGAGTCTTTAGGGCTTTCTATATATCGTATCATGCCATCTGAAAATAATGATTTCTTCCTTTCCAATTTGGACGCCTTTTATTCCTTTTTCTTCTCTGACCGCTGCAGTAGGACTTCCAATACTGTGTTGAATAGAAGTGGTGAGAGTGGGTGTCCTTGTCTTGTTCCTGATCTTAGAGGCAAGGCTTTCAGCTTTTCACCATTGAGTATGATGCTAGCTGTGGGTTCCTTATAAATAACCTTAATTTGTTGAGATATGTTACTTCTATATCCACTTTGTTGAGACTTTTCTCATCATAAAAGAACATTGGATTTTGACAAATGCTAGTTCTGACTCTACTGACATGGTCATATGGTTTTACCCTTATTTTGTTACTATGGTGTATCGCATTGATTTACAGACATTGAGCCATCCTTGCATCCCTGGGATGGGTTCCACTAGGTCATGGTGTGTCATCTTTTCATCGTATTGTTAAAGCTGATTTGCTAATATTTGGTTGAGCATTTTTGTATCTATGTTCATCAAGGATATTGAACTATAATTTTTTTTTCTTCAATTTCTTTGTCTGGTTTTGGTATCAGGGTAATGCTGGCTTTGTAGAATGAGTTTAGAAGTGTTCCTTCCTCTTCAATATTTTGGAATAGTTTAAGAAGGACAGGCTTTAATTCTTCTTTGAATGTTTGGCAGAATTCACCTGTCAAGTCATCTAGTACTGAACTTTAATTTGTTGGGAGTTTTCGATTACTGCTTCAATTTTATTGGCTAGTAACCAGTCCGTTTAGAAGTTCTATTTCTTCCCAGTTCCGTCTTCGAAGGTTATATGCTTCTAGAAATTTATCCTTTTCTTCTAGATTGTCACGTTTGTTGGCATATAATTGTTTGTAGCATTTTTCAATGATTCTTTGTAGCTCTGTGCTATCAGTTGTAACTGCTCCTTCATTTATAATTGTATTTATTTAGCCGCTCTCCTTTTTTCTTAATGAGTTTGGCTAAAGTTCTGTCAATATGTTTACCTAGTCGAAGACTGAGTTCTTAGTTTTATTAACCTTCTCTATTGTTTTCTAAATTCCTATTTCATTTATTTCCACTTTGATCTTAACTATTTCCTTCCTTCTGTTTATTTTGGGTTTTGTTTATTCTTCTCTTTCCAGTTCCTTTAGGTACTGGATAAGACTGTTTATTTGGGATTTTTCTCATTTCTTGAGGTTGGCCTGTGAATTTACCTCACAGGAATGCTCTCGTGGCAATCCATAAATTTTGAAAAGTTATGTTTTTATTTTCATTTGTTTCAAGATAGTTTTTGATATTCTGTTTGATCTGTTGGTTGTTTAGTAGTGTGTTGTTTAGCCTCCATGTATTTGTCTTTTTGCCAGTTTTCTTCCTGTAGTTGATTTCTAGTTTCATGCCATTGTGGTTGCAAAGATGTTAACATGATTTCAATATTCATGGATTTACTGAGGCTTCTTTTGTGTCCTAATATGTAATCTATACTAGAAAACATTCCACATGTATGTGAAAAAAATGTACTCGTAAGTTTTTGAATGAAATGTTCTAAAAAAGTCTATTAAGTAGATCTGGTCTAATATGACATTTAAGGCCATTATTTCCTTATTAATTTTCTGTCTGGTAGATCTCTCCCCACTGATGTGAGTAGGTATTAAAACCCCCTACAATTATTTTATTACTATGGAATTCTGCCTTTATGTCTATTAATAATTGCTTTATATATCACACCCATTTTAAAGAAGCAAAGAAACAAAGAAAACTATAAAATAAGCACAAAAACACGTAAGCACAAAAGCATGTGAATCATGCAATGTTCTCTAAACTGGAAATGCTATTAAAATCCAGGCAACCGTTATGATTTATTCCACAAATGAAGAGTTAGCTTATTCTTATTACCAATTTTCACTAATACAGATAACCCAGAACTTATTAGCTCATGTCATTAGAACAATAAATTACACATAAGGCCAAACAGAGGTATGACGTGTGATTAGCATTATATATGGGGAGATGACTAAGCTTTCGAGACAATAAAAAAACTGTTGGTAAGAATGTTATGAAGGTAAAACACCCCGTTACGTCACATGTCTGGTAAACAGGAACTGTTCCCGTGCAGGTCTGAGTGTCAGAGCCTGCGGGTCTAGGGCACTCAAGAGCTCACTGAGCAGGGCACCCCCTTAGCACCACGTGTGCTGGCACCCAGCACTGCGGGAAATAAAAGGTCACTTGCTTGGCCTTTTACAGTGGACGGACGACTTCCCGGCCGCCTCTATTTCTATGAGACGGGCTGAGTTCGGGGATAACCCTGGACCCACTGGCAGCCGCCATGCCACCCGGTCAGCACAGCCGCCTGGGAATGAAGCGAAGTCAGGGAGCAGAGCTGAGACGTGGGAGGAAGAGAAACATTCCTAACAATATCTTCTGAGACCTAACTGGATCCAGTCTCACTGAAACCAGATATATATCTGCACCTTTCACTTACGAGACTCAATAATTCGCATTTCTGCTTAAGCCAATACGGGCTGGATTTCTGTTACTCACGAGAGAGTCCTGATAACGTGAAGAAGTCCGTTCCATTGCTTAGCGCCCCAGCCAGCGCGCCGTCCACCATAGCAGACTCTGTGCAGGACACTTGGAGCACTGGGAAAGCGTGACTTTCCAGGCTCAGTTTGAATGCCTTCACAATCACTTACGAATCAAATGATCTCGGAGAAGACAGCCAATGTTATGAGCCACAGTACGGGCCCCAGATACGGGGATATTATCTGATTTATAGGCTGACTCGAGAGTTGAATTAGCTATTTCTTTACAAAGCGGTTAGAGTCTGGTACCTAGTAGTCAGTGGACGGCAGTGCGGCTGCTGTCTCCCATCCTGACAGGGCACGAAGTGAGACAATATGTGAAGCACCTATTGCAGCCCCTGACACAAGCACGGCACCCCGTGAAGGTGAGTTCTCTTTGCGATGAGAACGGTTCGGGACTGATAAGCACATCATCTTACATGGCTGCCGTTTTTCTCACTATAGAAAAGTAACGAACAAGAGCGCAGGCAGATGCCAACGACCTTCGTCGCCCCTGCCATCTCAGGAACCGGGAAAGTCGCTGCGAGCAGGAGGAAGTGGGCCCACGCGGACACGCGGGCGGAGGCGCTGAGGTGGCCAGGCCACACCAAGCGCTTGCCCCGTGGGGACCCTTGACGTGAGTGTAAGAACACCATGTTCTACAAGGGGCAAAGTGGTCACAGCCCACCCCCTCTGACGGGCACACTGGCGGAACCGGTCAGTGGCGTGTGGCAGGGCCCCCGTGCAGCACTCACAGTGTTGGGGACGTAGGGCAGGCCGTAGAGCCGCTCCTGGGTCTCCTGGAGGAGGGCAGTGGTGGACCTGCTCAGCGGGTGCTGTCCGTGGTAGACCTGGTCCAGTGCGGCGTAGAAGACCTGGAGGGGAACACAGACGGAGGGGAGCACCTGCGTGCTCTGAGTTGCCCACCCTTACGCCCGAGACGGGCTCCACCGAAGAGGCCCTAGTGTTCCAGGACGGTGATTTTAAATCGCAGTTGAAAACGTCCGCAAACACAGATGCGCGTGGCTTAAGAGGTGTTCTGCTTGACATTTAAGACTATGCCTGTGATGAAAAAGAAAGTTCAGAACCCTTTGTGATGAAAGATATTACAGGATTCTGAAACTTATCTGTAAGTATAATGTAGCCAGTTAAATTTGTGGCTACGGAACTGAAATTCTGCCTCTCTCTGGATAGACAATAAATATGGTGGGAAATATAACAAAGAGTTCCGACTGTGAGCCCAGAACCTAACAAACCCTGTTTGGTTTACTCCTGGAACCCCATATATAAGCGAGAGAAATGAGGTAGCTGGAGCCCTAGTTTTGTAAGGGAGGTGGGAGAGGACGGCTAAGTGGAGCAGGGTGGGGACAGGGGCAGCCATCTGTGCCCACTGGGGGCAGACGTTACCGAAAGTCCTGGTGCAGCTGTTGGGGGGTTTGCAGAGAGGGCCAAGCCAGCCCCACGCCTGGTGCCAGGGGCAGAAGGAGGCCGCTGTGCAGGGGCGGCGCTGGCCTAAGAAGGTGACCGGGAGAGAGGGACCGCTCCCCTCTGGGTAGGAGGGACAGGCCATGGGACCACAGAGTGGGAGAAGGCATCGGGAAACGTTTACATGGGACATCTGCTGCTTACATGGCTCTGAAAACTAAATTTTGCATAAAATCTAAAGTAAAGATAAAATGCTTTTTGAGCTATTAGCAGTGTTTGGAGTTCACCTGAAATAAGAAAGTAGAAAATGCTTTATTTTAAAGGGAAAATTCTGATATGCAACTCTGGCTCTGATATGCATCTTTCTGAATCAAAAATGGAATTTGCAGAGAATGCGCAGCTGTTGACTTGAAAGAAGTGAGGATTAGTTTGGATAAAAGAAAAAATTTAAATGACTTCTAGCTTCTGGCTTCATCTAGATATAGAATTATGGTTCTAAATTATAAAGTCAAGTTTAAACCTTCCCTAGAAAAATACAGACATTTCCTAAATATAAATATTGCTTTACTCTAACTGGTAATCTAAACATATAGCTAAATATAGCTCTTTCAATTCTATATTCTATAATGAATAACAATGCATAAAGATAATCAGAGAAGCCAAAGTTACTCATACTTGTCTTGTCTGTACTCTAACAGAATAAATTATTATGAATTAAAACTCTTAAATTCTAACCTCAGCTGAGGTGGGTTTTTTTTTTTTTTTTTTGGCCACAATCTATAAACAAATAAAAATTCAAGAGTTTCATTCTTTTGATTATACCTTTCACACACATACCAAAAAGGCATAAGCATGGGAAACTTTTTTTTTTTAATTATAAAAACAGAGCAAAATAAATTAAATGCTTGTACTGCATGCTCACTCGCTGATAAAACAATTCCAAAGCGATGAGCCTCCCTGCTCGGCCTGGGAGTCAGGTCTGCTGGGGCCAAGGTCCTTAGAGACATAGAAAATTAAGAGCCTATTTTTATAACAATGCGTTGCAAAAAAAAAAAAAAAAAAGGCAATCCCAAATTTTAAAGCACTGCTTATACTCCCTTGGAAATCTGAAACAATTCCTCTCCTTTCCACCCTTGTTCGTCTCCACATTACAAGGGGACTGTTGCACGTTATGGAAGCTGCCCGCAGGGCTCCTGTGGCGGGAAGGGAGACTCTCTTGCCCCCTTTTTCCTTCTCCCTCTCCCCGCCCCCCCAGGGGGTTATTCTTTCTTGGAGAGTAGCAGGGGTGAAAGGCTGGTTTCCCAGTTTAAAAGAATATCATTGAAACAATTGTTCAAAATAAAAGGCTTTTAAACTAAGACTTCTACTATAATGATCAGCAAATGAAAAGACTTTTTCCAAGGAATGCTAATTTTTTCAAATAATTCAGAAACCCATTTTTAATTATATTGATATAAATAGTAAATAATGTAAATGAAATGTAAGCATGATTTTGTCTGCAGCAGGCATGTTCTTCACTGAAATATATCTCAAGGCACAACAGAAACGGAGCTCATCCATTACTTTCTAGGGACTGAATTCTACAAAACTATAAAGGTATTAAGGAGTGGCCACACTTTTCAATAGGTAACTGGGTCATTATGAAGTGACTATTTCGAGATGCCTGGGATGAAAGGCAGGCGTGTGGGCTCTGCTTATCTAACTCTCAGGATCTGATGGAGAGTAAGGCACCCAGTGTCAGCTCAGTAACTGCACACAGCCGAACGCCAGGGACCACGCGGTGCGG
>PVJD01015113.1:0-26254 GCA_004026545.1 Mormoops blainvillei | reverse complement strand
CCAGCATCTTCATTCGACCAAGATTCCCCCAGGATTTGCAGATGCACTAAAGTGTGTAAGGCCTTGCACTAAGGCACCTCTGCTGTCATCCGAAGGAGCTGGCGGGCCTTGGCTCCTGGGAGCCGCTGAACCTCTCCAGGCAAGGGTTTTGCTCTCTGCTCACCTTCCCTGATGACCCATCCTAACTACCCCTTTTTTTTAATAAAAAATTAATTTAAAAATATTTATGGAATTTAACCACAACAGTGTTTATAATAGTAATCGGAAACCATCAAAATGTCTGATAATAGGGAATTGGTTAAATATACTTTATTTCATCCACAGAATGGATGAAATAAACACAACGATCCAATTGTCCTTAAAAGAGTTCATTAATAGTCAATTAATATTAAAATAGATTATTTCTGAGTGATGAGATTATGCCTTTTTTTTAAAAAAAACTTCTGTATTCTGTAGTGTTGCAAAATGGCTTCCTGTCATACTTTTTATTTTCAACTTTTATTAAGTAGAAGCCATCCTAATGAGCATGAGGTGGCATCTTGTGGTTTTGATTTGTATCTCCCTGATCATTAATGATGTTGAACATCTTGTTGCTTGTTGGTCATTTGCCTGTCTTCTGTTTTTTAGTTGGATTTTTTGTTCGTTTGTTTGGTTTTTGGTCATTCTAACCGCCGTCTTGCCGGACTCCATGGCCTGGCGCCTCACCTCCCACCAGCTGGTTCACTGGCTCCAGGAACCCTGCTTTCTGCCTTTCTCCGCTCTCCAAGCAAGGGACGGGGGCCCAGCCCCCTCCTCCGTGCACCCTAGCACTTTCTGTCGTGGCTGTCCCTTTTTCAGAGTATTAGCAGCCTGTTCTTGGAGGAGAAGCACCTTATCACCCTTCCTAGCCTGGCTGTACACCAGGAGGCTGCTGGCAGTCCTGCTGGTGGCCTCGGCCCTTGCGAAATGCTGCCTCTCCACGGTCCTCCCAGCCCCTCTGAGTCCAGGCTGCCTCTTCCGCATGCCCACGGCCAGCAGTCCACAGGTCATTTCTCAGTGGTCCCATCTAGCTGTGCTCAGTTATTGGCTCTCATGGGCTCCCAGTGATGAGGGCAGATGGCCACACACACAGATCCTTACATGACACCCAGCCAAGAGCTCTGACTGGGAGGACAGGGACAAGGATCCCTGGCCACCCAATCAAAGAAATGTATGGACCCTAAAGGGTGAGAAGTTGCCCGGCAAAGAAGGGGGAAATTAGAAGGAGCAAAAGTGTGTGGGTGTGGATGTGGGTGCGGGTGTGTGTGGGGGGTGGCGCTCAGGGAGGCAGGGGAGAGGCCCAGAGAAAAAGCTGGGAAGGTTGGCCTCAGGGGGTGGTTTTGTCTCAGTGATTAGGTTTTAAGTTCTAGAGAGTACCTTAACTCTTTAAGTGCTCTAGAAAAGTGTGGATTGATTTCCCATTTGCTTTTGTCATTTTCTGGGTCAGCAGTTTATTTTCATTCCCCTTCTTTCCTTCCTCCTGTTGCCCATCCCTCCTCCCACCCTGAGTGGCCATGTTGTAACTGAGGGGCTACTGTTGGGTACTTAAAATACAGAAATTGTGTTCATGTAAGACACACAGTCCATGATGGTGAGCCACTGCCACCCCAGTCCCTCCCTCCCCAGCCAGGACCAGAGAGACCTCTCAGGGCAGCGAGCTTCTCCATGTCAGGGGCTGGCCTCTGGAAGGACACAGCCTGGAGCGAAGACCCTCAGGCTTCTTCTTGGCTTGCCAGCTGCCCACTTCTCTCATTTACTTACCTCCACTAAGGTCCTCGGGGTTCATCACAACATGGAGGTGAGTGAAAGCTGGCTGGAGAAGGATGGTAGAGGCGTAGAAAATCAACGACAGGCCTATGTCTCGGACGAGTGGTTTGGTTGTTGATAACCCTGGGCTAAGAGCGCTGTGTCGTGCCTCACAGTTACTTTACACACCGTTTAGCCACAACCTGATCCACAGGTGAGGAGGCTAACAGCTCTCACATGCAATTATTTTTCTTTGCCTCGGTTACGTAGTTCCTGTTTGAAATAATTCTTCAAAAAAAAAAAAGTCCTCACCCAAGGATATGTTTATTGATTTTAGAGAGAGACAGTGAGAGAGAGAGTGAGAGAGACATCAGTCTGTTGCCTCCCATATACACCATGACCAAGGATCGAAACTGTAACCTAGGTATGTACCCTGACTGGAAACTGAATCAGCAACCTTTTGGTGTATGGGGCAACACTCCAACCAACCGAGCCACCTGGTGAGGGCTGGAATAACTCTGATTTTTAACTCCTTATTTCTCTACTAGGTGTTTTTAAATTTCAAGTATTAAATATTTCTAAATATGTCATCCATCCATCCATCCATCCATTCATATATTCATCCACAAATATTTCTAGCATTCTGATTGTGCTCCTGGAAGGGAACTAGGAGGTAGAGATAAAGCCACGAGCAAAGTAGAAATGGGTTGCCAGCCACGGGGTTTGCTTAGTCAGAGAAGCTATTGTTCCGGCTATTGTCCTCCCACCAAAATAAGAGTGGCTTCCCTCCATAAATAAAACACTGTTTTTTGTGTGTGTGTGCCAAAAGAGAGTTCTTATTATAGAATTTCTGGAACATAGAAAAATAGAATCTTCAGCTCATTTGTAGCCTGGTGTTTGAATACAACCACCGTTTAATATCTTGCTGTTTCTGTTTTATTTACTTATTTATTTAAAAACCTTTTAAAAAAAGATTTTATTTATTTTATTTTTAGACAGAGGGAGAAGGAGGGAGAAAGAGAGGGAGAGAAATGTCCGTGTGTGGTTGCTCTCGCACACCCCCTGCTGGGGACCTGGCCCGCAACCCAGGCATGTGCCCCGACTGAGGAATCGAACCCCTTGGTTGCAGGCCGGTGCTCAATCCACAGAGCTACACCAGCTGGCACTGTTTTTATTTGTTTGTTTGTTTGTTTATGTGTTTATTTAGTAAACACAGCATAAAGAACTAATAAATTTATTTATTTAAATAAATAAATAGGTAAATAAATAAATTTATTAGTTCTTTAATTTACGCTGTGTTTACTTCATCATAGATTCATAAACATAGCCCATTAAGTACACATGCCAAAATATTCTTAATAATTCCCCTTTGGGTGAGTGTAGAAGTAGCTTCCACTTTTCTTCTCTAATTCTTATTGTCAAAGTTAATGGTGCTAAATTATTACTACTTAATCAGCTCCTCTCAGTGTTTAGCATTTAATCTGAAGCATTCCTTTAAAAAAATACCAAGTACCCATCATGCTATTTTAGCAAAATCTTTATTAAGGACATCTAGACATAAGAACCTTTTTTTTTTCTTGAACTGTGCACATGATGGTAAAAAAAAAAAACCAAAAAAAAAAAAACACAAACCCTTAATAAAACTTCTAAAAATCTCATAGTATTTAATTCTTCATAAATAAAGAAAGTTCAGGAAAGCAGACATTTCTGTCACTGGTTGCATGACTTTAGGCAAGTCCCTGTCCTTCCCTGGCCCTGAGTTTTACAGACCATGATGGAGTGTGTTAGAAGACAGTCCTCACTGCCTGCCTCTGAATCTCTGTCTTCTGCCCCTGGGAGGAGAATGCTGGTGCTTTAATTCCCCCCACGGCTGTCATCTGCACTCCTCTCTCTGCCTCATCTCTCTTGTCTTCCCTGTCGAAAGGGCCCAGGGTTAAAGGCAGAGCCCTGGTTTCAATCCCAGATCTGCTACTCACCTGCAGCCTCATTCTTGTCTGGTAACTTCTCAGGAGCATCAGTTTCCAGCTGAGCAACTGCAAGGGCTCAATGTGTCAGGGTCTCCAGCTATAAGATCTTATTACCTAGTAGCTTCTGCCTCTCCCCTACAGCGCTAGTTGGGGGTGAGTCCTCAGTTCGCTGGACCTTCTCTGCCTTCCGCTGTGTGCACAGCATCCCGAGAGAGAGAGAGAACCACCAGCCCCTTCCCAAGGGAGCTTAGTTACCCCGCTTATCACACACTTCCCATGCGTACAGCGGCCTCTGTCCAGGCGGAGAGAGAATGGAGAGAGAGAGAAACAAGCAATGGGATTTCCCTCATACTTTTGGGACCACAGATTCTGTGAGCAGAGAGAAGGTCCGGTCTCTTGGAGTTTTAGGTGCCTGTCCAGTCGTTGCTGCCACTGCTGCTGTAGGTTTGCCGGGGAACCAGGGGTGGAAGAGAACGAACAAAACTACAACAAAAAATGTAGAGTTCTTCCACTCGCTTTAACCCCTCGGAAGCCCCTTTTCTGCTCTTTGACTGGAAATAGAGAGCTTCTTTTGGAGCTCTTTCTGTCTGCACTCAGACCACAATTCTAGGTTTCAGCCGCCTTTGGGTTCAGGCGAGGAGATACCAGAGAAGGAACAAAAGAAAAACGCACTGCTGGCTTGACGTTACTTCAGTCTCTGGTTTCCTTCCCCACGCGCCTGCTACCATTTACTTCCCGGAGTCTCAACTAGCAGGCCTCCGGCTGCAGCAAGGATCTGCATCCCAGGTTAGTGCTCCTGAGGTGTTTGTGTAGGCGAAGGCCGTAGGTCAATGAAGAGTTTACCCCTGTCTAGAAAATTTGACCCTGTCACTTAATTAAGGTCACCCCGATGACCCCAGTTCCACTCATCTACAAACCCCACCTCAGAGGCCAATGCTTTTTTTATTGAGCACCTCTTCACAGACCTTACCTCATATAATAACCCATGAATTAGATTTTATTGATCCCATCTTATAGACAAGGAAACCGAGAGTCAGAAAGGTTAAGTGAGTTTCCCAAAGCCGTGCAACAAGATGGCTCTGGAGTACAAATTCAGATCTGGGTGATTCCAGCTGCCGGCTGCCTAAGCACCCAGTGTGACTACCAGACTGGACCCTGGGAGCCCAGCCATGAAGAGAGTCAGAGGGCCCTGAAGAAACCACGCGACCTTTTGGGAACCTCTCTTAGTGACCAGAGCTCACCTGCGGGGATGAACCTGTGCGTTCTGGCCATCTGGGAAATCCCCTAGGAGAACCCTTCCACTCCCCTCTGCCTCCACTAAGCAGGGCGACGACCCCTCCCCTCCCATTTCTCTGGCACATTCCCATTCATGCCCATTGCTCCTGGCTATTGCCACCAGCATCCCTTTGCACTCTCAGAAGTGCCCCAGTACAGACCCTGCAATACAACAGTCACCCCACCGCTGGGGGATGTGTAGCCACACCACTGACCATATATATGCTCAGTCTCATTCTCAAGATAGGACAGGCACTAGTCCAATTAAACCTCCATGCAGACCAGGAGATACTTCCTGAATCTTCCCCCGAGTCTCTTCTCCAGCCTGGAAAATCCCTAAGGCCTCCGGCAGGCTGCCCACCGCTGTGGAAGGGGCATGAACCTTGAAACCCAGAGACCTGGGTCCTCTACTTGCCACTGCTAGCAAACTATTTAGACTGTTTGAGCCTGAGTTTCCTTATCCATAAAATGAGCATGATAAAACATATATTTGAAGGTGGCTGTAAGGATTTGATGGGGTACAGAATGTAAAGCACTTGGCTCAAATGGCAGATTCTCCTTTTGAAGCCGGGAGAAGCTAGAGGCGAGGGGTGCAGAAGAAGGTGCCGGAAGGGGCGACTCGGGGCTGCAGGTGGAGCCCTAAATCAGTGGACAGCAATGTTGCTGGAACAAGTGTTCCTTGAACACATGCTAATAAAAATTAGCATGCTAATAAAAACGTGGCCATGGTGGTAATGGCTACTGGTAGCACTTCAGCTGTGACTCTGCAGAGAGAAGAACCCAGAGGTTATTTATCCTGAAGCTGGAAGTGCCTGGCCATGGATGCTGAAATCGTGAGTAATCTTCAGTTCTTTGTATTTGTCTAAGTTTTTCAATTTTCTAAATCTTGTATGTGTGTGTGGGTGTTTTATACTCAGAGGAAATCAAACATTATAGAAATAAGCCATTGTGATAACTGTGGTTTTCAGTGTTAGAAAGCTATTTTGGGTTAATGGGTCCTGATTCCCTAGTGGTCAGTGGAGGAGCCTGGATGGAAAGTCAGAGAAACGCAGAAAAGTGTGTGCGTGTTCGCTTGCACAGAAAACGACCACTCCGCTCCCCTACCTGGGCCCTTGCCTGGCTTTCCTTGGGGCCCAGGGGCTGGGCTGAGCCTTGAGGCCCCAGACTCTGGGCAGAGGTGAAATTGCCCAGGAAGAGGCCAGCGCAACTAGAGGAGGACAGAGTTGCTGTGGAAGGGCCACGAGGGTCTCCCCCTCAGGACCCACCTCTCCTCTCCTCAGCCGGGCTCCAGTCTCTGCACATCTCTTCCGGAAATGCGTTGGCGAGGGTCCGGACGCAGGGTGACGTGGCGGAGGGGCAGCCGCAGAGGGAAGGGGCCCAGAGGGGCTTAGGCGCTCAGTAAGAACTGAATGAAGGAATGAAAGAACGGGCAAAAAACGACCAGAATCGCGGCCCAGCTTCTTCCTCTGCCCCACGCTGTGCTTCCCACCCCTCACTGGTGTTTTCAAGAGCACACCCTGGTTCCCCACCTGCACAGAAATCTCCCTCCCAGAGTCCGTTTCCAGGGGAACTTGACCTAAGGCAATGTCTTGTCACACAAAAGGACAGATAAAAGTAGTGTAATTCATAATAAAACATGTTCTTTACATGTCACTGCTCAGGTGTGATCGCACTAGGGCCTGGCAACAGCCACCTCTCCTGAGGCATACCTCAGGCCCCACCTCAGACCCGCTGGAATTTGAACCTCTACCACAATAAGGTCCCCAGGGGATGTGTGTGCAGGGGCGGCTTTAGAAGTGCCTCACTGAGAAATATCACAAGGGTCAGATGTGACGTTGTGAATGTGGATTGACGCATGGGTATCTCCTGACCACTAAGTGGCTGTAATGTTTGTTAGTGATAAGATTTTCCAAATCAGTAAACAACTCTTGGTAAAGTGCCAAACAAAATACATTATGAAATCCCCTCAATTTACCCAGTATTTGTGTTCCTGGAACTCACAGTGCATCTTAAAATTATGAGAAACCAAAAACCCTACTTTGCCAGGTAGGGTAGAGGACTTGTCTTCATCGTACATTATTGTCCCATGCACTGTTGGAGATCTCTGGTCCCTGCCCTTTGCCCCACTGACCACTAAAAATATCCGCAAGGTTTCCCAAACTTTCCACTAGGGGTCGTTACTGTCCTTGCTGAAAACTGCTGGTCTCCTAGAGAAAACACTGTGTCTGGAACTTTGCATGTTATTTATCTAACCCTCCAATAAGCTTAGGAGCTGTGGGTTATGATCCCCAATCCTTAGCTGAAAAAAAAAAAATCAAATTCAGAGAAGTTAAATAATGTGTCCAAGGTCACATAGGTAGTAATTAGGGGAGGAGGAAAGATTTGGACCTAATTCTGCCTGTCACCAAAGCCCATGTTTTCCCCTGTGGGTTGTTTTGCAGGTGTTTCTAGCTTATTAAAAGTTTCATGGTCACCAGGGTGTGGCCGGGTTTGTTTATACAGAAGAGAGTAAAGTCTGAGGGACCACCTTCTTTGTGGACACAGGGCAACTGTAGAAACTTGAGGCTGAGAGCAGTGGGGCTTCCCTGGGGAACTCTCACCTTAACAGCCTGTAACCTCAGAGCTTGGTGGGCAGATGGAGCCATGGCGCCAGGCCCTCTTCCTCAGGTGGCACCCAAGATAGCTGTTCTCCATGCATGACAAAGCTGACCCCCATGCATCACAAACAGACCCCCAGAGAGACCAGCAGACCCAGACCCAGGAGGCACCAGTCAGTCTCTGCAGGCCCTTCTCTCCAACCCCACCCATAACTGGGCCCCAGATGGAGCATAAAGTATTCCAATATCTAGTTCAGATGCCATGCTGCTTCACCTTGAATTAACTTGACCTTGAGTGAGGGTTAGAAGGGCAGCTAAATTTGGCAGGTGTAAGCGGGAGCTGACAAAGACATGGAGGTAGGGGCCAAGGTGGGAGGACAGGGGAGCGCACTCCCTCCTTGTCTCGCCAGCCTCCCTGGACCTGGTAGAGTAGGAGAGCTGAGGGACACTCTCCCTATGCTCCTACGCCCCCTGCTGGCAGAATCCTGCTCCACTTCTTCAGCGAGGGGTTTGGTTGAGGCTGAGGGTGTGTGCAGAGCCCAGTAGTGTTAGTCCAAGTCCTCCAAGATGCAGTCACCAATTTGGGAACAACATCGAGAATTTTATTCGGGGAAGCGATTGTGCGAGAGAAAATAAGAGGGGTCCAGAGGCCCTGGGAGAGCTTTTGCTCCCATACCAGTCTGAACCTGGGGAAGGAGAGAAAGAGGGAAGGTTGAGTGGAGTGTCCTAAGACCCCCGGGTAGTCTTCAGAAGGTTTGGCAAAGCCATCAGGAGTCCTGGAGCCTGTGTCTCTCGGGAGTGGGCGATATCCCTGCCACAGTCATTGGCTGGGAGCTGAGGGCACTGGGGATTTTCTACACTGACCCCAACTCCCGCCTCCCCGCCCATACAATGGGTTTTGTAGGCCCTTCAATCAACCCAGGGTCTTGGCTCTGTCAACTCTTACAACTCCCGGAGCTGGGGAGGAAACTTTAGGGAGGGGGAGAGGTTGAAGGAAAACAGCCCTCCACGTTGCGCCTCAGAAAGGCACAGTCCCCCAAAGCAGCAAACCTTTCTTTTGTCAATGTTGATGGCTTCACAGTGTTGGTGCACTATTATGCTAAGAGCATCTCTATTTTTCCCCCTCCATTTTCCTAAAGCACCCATCCCAGGAAGAGTGTGGGGTGGGGCGAATGGTGGCCTAATACACTGTTCATAGATTAGTAGGGAGACACCTGGGAAGGTACACTTGCTGCCAACCCCAGAGGCCAAGGCAAAGTGTCGTGCTGTTCAGCAAGAGTAGGGCACACAGAGTAGGGCCCCTGGGGTGATTCGGGAGGAGGCTGTTGCATGGCCCAGGCACTGGGACTGTGGGCCAAGCAGGAAGTGTGTTGATGAGTTGTCACTCTTGAAGGAGAGGGAAGAACTAGTGCAGGCCTGGACACCCCGGGCAGCCAGCACTTCTCCCCCCTGGGTCGGGGGGCAGATCAGGCTGGTCACTGCTGGAACCCTACACCCAGTAACTGCCTCAGCTGGACTCACCGCCGGCTGTGCTTTCCATTCTCTCCGGAACAGGCTCGGCCTTGATCATTTCCGAGTACCCTGGAATCTGTGAGGCCCCACGCTGAGTTCTTGCTCCACAAGCCAGAACTTCTTCCCTGTTCTCCTGGTGACCCCGTTATCTCTGCCATCCCACGCTCTCTGGGCCAAGGGACTAAGGTATGGATATCTCCCCAGAAGAGCAGAGGCCAGGCTGAACTCTGCTGTGGAAACTGAGTCCAAAGGGGTCTGGCTGTCAAGCCTGGGAGCCGCTCGTCATTGTCCGTAGGTGCCAGGAGAGAGACCTGCGGCCCAGAGAGAGGAAGGGGGTGGGGCCAAGGGAAAGAAGAGGGGCAGGTGGGGGGAGCAGGTGAGGAGGGATGGGGAGAGAGTCCCCAGCAGACTGTGGGCTCCGTGAGAGCAGGAAGCAGGCTTGTATCTTGTCTCCACAGCCTGGCGAACAGCTGGGACACAGTAAGCACTCAATGGACACTTGTCGATTGACTGATTGACTCTGATTTTGAACAAATTCACCTAGAGGAGCTATTTTGCTTCTTAGGAGAGACACAGCTTCTGGGCAAAAATGTAGAATCACAGTTCTTTTGAGATGTCCAAGCAGGGCCACAGAGGATTCTAGAGTGTGCACTCCAGGGAGGAGCTTCCGACAGGTCCTGAGGCCCACGGTCAGTCACCAGTGTCCCGTAGAGTATTCAAGGGGGAAAAGTGACCGAGGACCGAGGATGTGCTCCTGGACGTGCTGTGCAGTTGTTTCCTGCTGCGTGCTTGCTCTTCACATCACATCCGAAGGGGAGACCTGCGTGGCCCCGGATGGCAGCCACTGACCACAGGTGGCTCCTGAGCACTTGCAGTGCGGTCCAGTAAATATAAAGTAACCTGGACTTCCAAGACTCAGAGAAAACACATTAAATATCTCATTAATACTTTTGCATATCGATATGCTTGAAATGATATTATTTTGGATATATTGGGTTAAATAAACTATATTGTTAAAATGAATTTCACTTCTTTCTTTCTTTCTTTTAATGTGGCTATTATGAAATTTAAAATTACACGCACGGGTTACATTATATTTCTGCTGGACAACATTGCACTGAACACTATTCCACATCTTGCTTTTTTTTTAGCCTAACATATTGTGGAAATTGTTCCAAATCAATACACCTGGAGCGGCTGCATTCTTTTCGATGGTCGCACAGTATACAGGTATACAATTATGTGAAGATGTTATAATGAGGTTTTGACAGGGTGACTTCATAGTGAGTACAAAATCCCCAAGAGTTCATTGCTAGGAGCTGGGCGTCTTCCATTAGACAGTTTAAAGGCCCAAAGGGAATTCCAAGTGGGAGCTTGTGGGCTGCAGGTGGTGGGAGGACTTAGGATCAGATGTGTGGACAGGTGAGCTGTCCACGGAGTGGCCCAGATGCCATCAAGGGGATACATTATATGCTGAAGGAAAGAACTAAGACTCAGGTGTTAGAGTGAGCTCACAGTTGGGAGGGGAAGAAAGAGGAAGAGGAAAAAGGAAACAAGTAGACAAAGGACCAGTCAGGGAGTCAGAGAAGAGTCAGGATGGCCGGGGCCATGCAGGTCAGGGAGTGACATTTTCTAAAGGAGGATGAAGGCAAGGATAGGTGTACATTGCTTAATAAGGGACTTTTAACTTCAGCAAGGGGCCTTCAGATTTGTGACTCAGAAAAATCATTATGTGATTAAAAAAAACTATTTTCATATTAAATGTATGTTCGTCGTTGAATGTAGGTTGCTGAGTCCCTTCTGTGTGCCAGGCCCGGCTCTGATGTGGAGGCTCTGAGGTAAATAAGACAGGCAATATTCCTGCTCTCGGGAAGTTTATATTTTAGTGCAAGGAAATGGATAATAAACAAGCCAACAAATTACTAAGATTTTAAGTACTTATAAGTGCTACAGATGAAATACAGCAGAGTGACTGGAATGAGCAGTGGCCTGGGCTTATCAAGGAAAGCCCCTCTGGGGGGTGACAACGTGACAGTGAGCAGAGATTTGAACAAGGGGAAAGGGTCAGCTACGTGACCACCTGAGAGAGAGGGATGCATGAGACTGCGCCTCAGTGTCCTGCCATGGGGAGGCTTGCATGGGGTTTAGTCCGGTTCGGGAGGTGGGCAAGAAACCAAGAAGAGCTTTGGGGGGTTCCCAGGCAGCTGTAGCACCAGTGGAAGCTACACTCACCTGCTCCCAGAGCCAAACCAGATTTGCAGCTAAATTGTAGAGGAATGAACTTGAATAACCAACTGATGCCTAGCTGAACTGAAATATTATAACCAAAAATTTACGGAAGAAGTCACACAGAGACTTATAAGAAGGGCAAAGACACAGAAAGGGACGGCCCCTGAACTCGGATGTGGAAGCAGCTGAGAAGACGAAGGGGTATCTCGACGGCAAAACTCCACACAGGGATCCCCAACCCAGAGCAGCAGAGACAGAAGAGGAGCCTGCATTGGTAGGGAGTCAGTGGAGGTTCGGGCTGCCTGGGAGAGAGGAGAGCCTGCTAGGGCCCCAGAAGCCACCTTCCCAGGGTTGAGAGCACTGCTGATGTTACAGCGCCAGCCTGGGAAGTGCCCTGCTCGGTCCCCCAGCTGTTAGACTTTGTTGTGCTCGGGTCCTTCAGAAGGGCCAGGTGGCTGCACCAAGCAGGGACTTTTGGGGTGCTCTTTTCTGAAGAAGCTCTTGGCAAAGACTCAGATAATGATTGAACTGTGTAGCTTTGGAAAGGGGACCCTTCTTTTCTATCTCGGGCGCATAGCTGGCACCCTCTCCTGTTGAGTCACTTGGCCGGCCCTGCCACTCCCTGGTCCTGCTCTGCTGAGTTCGGTGACGCAGAGTGCTGCGCAGAGCTGGGACTTTTGTGTGTGTCACCCAGGTAGTCTGTTGTCTGGGAATCACATGGGTGGTTGCCGGGATACGTGACAACATTGGGGGGGCCACTCCTATCTCCCCTGTGAGCTCAGCCTACACTACCCTCAGAAGGGGAATAAGTACCTACTTCCCATCCTATAGGCTGCCGGCAACACCCCCCCAAAAGACTGCTTGGATCTTCCTTCCCAAGTCCTGGTGTCCCCCACTGCTGAGTTCAGTTCCAAAGGGGGAAGGGTGTGCCGTGTTAGAGCTGGGATACTTGGATTGTGTCTCCCACAGATACTACTGCCTGGGACTGGGATGAAGTGCTTGGTGCCCTCCTCTGAGCTCAACCGAAGCCCCCGCAGCGGGAGGCTAGTTTGATCTGTTCTCCTGAGCTCCGGTGGCCCTGCCCTGCTGTACTTGCTCCTGTGGGGGCCTGGCTGGCTGCTCCCAGCCTTAACGTCTGTGCTCCCTCCCGGGGGAGATTTTGGCAGAGACTGAGTGGCTTGGCTCTGGAGCAGTAGCCACTTTCCCCTCAAGAAGTGCCTGACCACGCACCTCCCAAGTAGGGGAACCACAAGCCCTGTCCTGACCATGGTCACCCTGCCCTACAAGGTTGTGACCTGTGAAAGGGTCTGTAGGTTGCGGTCAGCCTGGCCGCACTCTACAGTCTTTATCAAAAGGCTCTGGAGGAAGACCAGGAAACCTCAGGGGGAGGCAGAGTAGTTGACGGGTGGAGGTGGACCTTTTATAGATCTGCCCCCAGCTGTAGGCTGGAGGAAGACAACCCTTGTACACAGATTGGCCCATGCATACCCAGGCCCAGTAGATGCAGACACAAACATTGAATAGTGCAGTAGCTCCATACAGTAGCCCAAGGCCAGTTACTCACAATGTTTGACATTGACCTGTACCTGAACCCTGCCCAAGAGGGTCCAGAACCAACACAACCAATGATAGGCTTCAGACCACACCAGAGCTCAACCCAACTAGCCACACATGCAGCACAGCCTCGCGGGGATTCTGGCAGGCACCAGGCCCTCTGGGGACAACTGTAGCTCAGGGGATAGCTCCTGAGGAGTGACACTTACATGGCAATGAAGGTTTATCCTTATAGTCAGCCAGCCTGAAGGGTTAACTCCACCTATGAAAGGGCCAATAGCATTCAAGACTCAACTACAATAGGAGGGTGAACATAATCCACAAGAGACATCCCGGGAACACCAAGTTCGGTTGATCCAGAAGATTATGCCACTGAGGCCAACAAAACACCTACATTATAAAGCCATCATAACAAGTTTGGGAGTCATAACAGACCTACTTAATACACAGAAACAAAGTGGGGAAACAAAGAAATATGCCCCAAGTGAAAGAATAAGAGAAATCCCCAGAAAAAGAATGAAATGAAATGGAAGCAATCAAGGTACCAGATGCAGTTTGAAACAATGGTTATAAGGATGTTCAAGGACCACAGGGAAAGAATGAATGACTTCAGTGAGACCCTAAACAAAGAGATAGTAAGCATTAAAAGGGACATAGAAACCATAAAAATAACCAGTTAGAAATGAAGAATACAATATCTGAAATGAAGACTGTACTAGAAGGAATCAACAGCAGGTTAGATGAAGTAGAGGACTGAGTCAGTTACTTAGGGGACTAGATAACAGTAAGCACCCAAACAGAGCATCAAAAAGAAAAGAGAATTTTAAAAAATGAGAAAAGTATAAGGGACTTCTGGAACACCATTAAGTGTAACAATATCCTCACCACAGGGGTACAGAAGAGAGAGAGAGCAAGAGATTGACCCCATGTCTGAAGAAACAATGACTGAAAATTTTTAACCTGTTGAAGGAAAAGGACACATAAGTCCAAGCAGCATAGATGGTCCCAATGAAGATGAACCCAAAGAAGCCCACACCAAGATACAGCATAATTAAAATGCAAAAGTTAAAGACAGAGAACCTAAAAACAGCAAGAGAAAGACAGCTACTTACCTACAATGAAGCTCCTACAAGACTGTCAACTGATTTCTCAACAGAAACACTTCATACCAGAAGAGATGGGCATGAAATATTCAAAGTGAAGAAAAGAAAGGAATGACAACCAAGATTACTCTATCCAGCAAGGCTATCATTTAAAATTGAAAGCAAAATAAAGAGCTTCCCAGACAAAAAAAAGTTAAAGGAGTTTGTTACCACAAAACCAGTGTTGCAAGAAATGTTAAAGGGCCTGCTTGGAGGAGGAGGGGGAGGAGAAGGAGGAGGAGAAGGGGGAGTGAAGAACATAGATATAAAAAACAAAATGGCGATAAATAAGTACATATCAATACTGACCTTAAATTTAAATGGATTAAATGCTCCAATCAGACAACACCGCATAGCTGAATGGATAGAAAATATGACTCATATATATGCTGTCTATAAAAGACCAACCTCAGAACAAAAGATACTACAAACCGAAAGTGAAGGGGTGGAAAAAAATATTCCATGCAAATGGAAATGAAAAAAAAAAAAAAAGCTGGGGTAGCAAGACTTAGACAAAATAGACTTCAAAACAAAGGCCATAACAAGGGACAAAGAAAGTCTCTAAAGGGATTGATCCAACAAGAGGAATAAATCTTATTAACATGTATGCAGCTAACATAGGAGCACCTAAATATATGAAGAAAATCTTTGTGGACACTAAGGGAGAGACTGACAGCAATACAGTCATAGTAGGGGATTTTATACCCCACTGACATCCATGGATTTTCTAGACAAAAAAAATCAATGAGGAAACAGCAACCCTAAATGACACATGGGATGGGTTGGATTTCATTGGTATTTACAGAACATTTCATCCCAAAGCAGCAAAATATACATTCTTCTTTTTAAAAAATTATATATATATAAATTATAAAAATTATATACATATAATTTTTAACCCATGGAACCACATAAGCCAGGGCCATTGGTTGGTTGATTCTTTTTTAAAGTATATTTTATTGATTATTCTATTACAATGTTCCAATTTTTTCCCCTTTGCCCCCTCCACCCAGTGTCCCCCTTCCCTCCAGCAGTCTAACCCCTTTAGTTCATGTCCATGGGTCCTGTATATAAGTTCTTTGGCATCTCCATTTCCTATACTGTTCTTACCACCCTCTTGTCTATTTTGTACCTACAAATTATGCTTCTTAATTCCTGTACCTTTTCCCCCATTCTCCTCTTTCCCCCTTCCTGCTGATAACCCTCCGTGTGATCTCCATTTCTGTGATTCTGTTCCTGTTGTAGTTGTTTGCTTATTTGTCTTTGTTTTTATTTTTTTTAGACTCAGTTATTGATAGTTGTGAGTTTGTTGTCATTTTACTGTTCATAGTTTTTACCTTTTTCTTTTTCTTAAATAAATCCCTTTAACATTTCATATACTAAGGGCCTGGTGGTGATGAACTCCTTTAGCTTTACCTTGTCTGGGAAGCACTTTATCTGCCCTTCCATTCTAAATGATAACTTTGCTGAATAGAGCAAACTTGGTGGCAGGTCCCTGCTTTTCATCACTTTGAATACTTCTTGCCAGTGTCTTTTTGCCTGCAAAGTTTCTGTTGCGAAATTAGCTCATAGTCTTATGGAAACTCCTTTTTAGGTAATCTTCTTTTCTCTTGCTGCTTTTAAGATTCTTTCTTTATTTTTTAAAAAAGATTTTATTTATTTATTTTTAGAGAAAGAAGAAGAGATGGGGAAAGAGAGGGAAAGAAACATTAATGAGTGGTTGCCTCTCACATGCCGCCTACTGAGGACCTGGCCTGCAACCAAATCATGTGCCATGACCAAAGGGGCGGCCCTTTGGTTCACAGGCTGGCATTCAATCCACTAAGCCACAGGAGCCAGGGCTCTCTCTCTCTCTTTCTTTACCTTTTGCATTTTAATTATGGTGTGTCTTCATGTTGCCCTCTTTGGGTCCAACTTGTTTGAGACTCTCTGTGCTTCCTGGACTTGTATGTCTGCTTCCTTTGCCAAATTAGGGAAGTTTTCTTTTGTTATTTTTTCAAATAGATTTGCAATTTCTTGCTTTTCCTCTTTTCTTTATGGCATCCTTATGGTTCAGATGTTGGCACATTTGGAGATGTCCCAGAGTCTTCTTATTCTCTCCTCATTTTTTTTTTTTTTGAATTCTGGTTTCTTCATTCTGTTCCAGTTCACTGTGTATTTCTTCCTTATGGTCCAAATCACTGATTTAAATGCTGGCTTCCTTCCCTTTACTGTTGATTCCCTGTAGATTTTTCTTTATTTCACTTAGTTTAGCCTTCATTTCTTCCCTTATGCATTTGCCATACTCAATGAGATATCTAAGTATCCTTATCACCAGTATTTTGAACTCTGCATCTGATAGGTTGGCTATCCTCATTTTGCTTAGTTCTCTAGTTTCTAGAGTTTCAGTCTGTTCTTTCATTTGGGCCATATTTCTTTGTCTCC
This sequence comes from Mormoops blainvillei, assembly GCA_004026545.1. Classification (NCBI taxonomy): domain Eukaryota; kingdom Metazoa; phylum Chordata; class Mammalia; order Chiroptera; family Mormoopidae; genus Mormoops; species Mormoops blainvillei. Next base: position 9,790 of record PVJD01015113.1, on the reverse strand, counting down.
TCAATTTGGCAGCTTCCCTGTGTTTGCTTCTGTGTATTGGGTAGCGCTGCTTTGACTCCGTCTTGGTACATCTGTTAAGTTGTAAGGGGAGGAGCCTTAGATATTGTCCAGGGTGGGACAAACTGTTTTGCTGCTTTGTGGCACTGTGTATAGGGGGAGGGGTCCGAGAAGGAACAATGTCCCTTGCTTGGCTCTCACCCCGTTTCTAGTCACTTTCCCCAGTTCCCCTAAGTGACTGGTGCCCTTCTAGCTGCTGCCCTGGTGCTGAATCCCAGAGTAGGTTGGTTTGTGTATGAACATAGGGCTGTGTAGGTCCTTTTAATGGACTCTCTCGAGCTGGCAGTTTCTTCTGCTGTCCCAACCTGCATTGGTTTTTACAGCCAGAAGTTATGAGGCTTTATTTTTCCAGTGCTGGAACCCTGGTCTGTGTGGTCTGGCTCATTCCCCAGGCATCCCTTCCAGTTTTTATCCACCACAGGTAAATGTGGGACCGTTTGTTCCACTGGCTGCCACTGCCGCTACCTCTCCACTACCGCCGCCTCTCCATTGCTACTGCACTACTTCCTCTCCTCCCTGGCTCACTGGCTCTGCCCCTCCTACCTGTCAGGATTAATATTTCTCATTAAATTCTTGGTTGTCAGGCTTCCATACAGTTTGATTTTCTGGCAGTTCTTGTATTTTGTTTTGAGATTAGCTGTGATCCTTCTTATGGTTGTGCAGAGAGGCAAAGCGTGCCTACCTATGTATCCATCATGGTCAGAAACCCCTTATTTATTTATTTTTAGAGAGAGGGGAAGGGAGGAAGAAAGAGAGGGAAAGAAACATCAATGTAAGAAACATCTATTGGTTGCCTTTCGTTCATGCCCAGAATGGGGACCGAATCTGTAGCCCAGGCATGTGCCCTGACTGGGAATTGAACCAGCAGTCTTTCAGTTTGTGGAATGATGCTCAACCAATTGAGCCACACTGGTCATGGCCGAATATACATTCTTCTTAAGTGCACATGGAAAATTCTCTAAGATAGACCACGTTAGGACACAAAATAAGTCTTAATAAATTCAAGAAGATTGAAATTGTATCAAGCATTTTCTTTGACCACAATAGTATGAAAATAGAAATCAATTACTATAAAAAACTGAAAAACATTCAGCCCTGGTTGGTGTGGCTCAGTGGACTGAGTGCCGGCGTACGAACCAAAGGGTTGCTGGTTTGATTCCTAGTCAGGGCACATGCTTGGGATGCAAGCCAGATCCCCAGAAGGGGGCCCTCAAAAGGCAACCCTTTTCTTTTCCCAAGTTTCTCTCTCTTCCTTTCCCCCACCCTTCCCCTCTCTCTAAAATAAATAATAAAACCTTTAAAAAAGTTGAAAAACATTTAAACACATAGAGGCTAAATAACATGTTATTAAGCAATGAATAGGTTAACAATGAGATCAAGGAAGAAATAAAAAATTACCTGGAGACAAATGAAAATGAACACACAACACCATAAAATCTATGGGACACAGTGAAAGCAGTCCTGAGAGGGAAATTCATAGCATTACAAGCCTGTCTCAAGAAGCAAGAAAAAACCTCAAATAAACAATCTAGTCCTACACCTAAAAGAACTAGAAAAATAATAATAAACACAGTAAGTAGAAGAAAGGAAATGAAAAAGAGTAGAGTGGAAATAAATGACATAAAGACTGAAAAGGCAGTATAAAACGTCAATGAAACCAAGAGATTGTTCTTTGAAAAAATAAACAAGATTGACAAAACTTTTACCGACCTCATCAAGAAATAAAAGACCCAAATAAATAAAATCAGAAATGAAGGAGGAGCCTTGACTGGTGTGACTCAGTGGGTTGAGCATCATCCTGCGAGCTGAAAGGTCACTGGTTTGATTCCAGGTCAGGGCACATGTCCGGGTTGCAGGTCCGTTGCCGATTAGGGGTATGCTAAAGGCAACAAATTGATCGATGTTTCTCTCACATGTTGATGTTTCTCTCCCTCTCTTTCTCCCTCCTTCTCCTTCTCTCTAAAAATAAAATCTAAAAGAAAAGAAATAAAATGAAAAAGGAGAAGTAACAACTGACACCACAGAAATACAAAGGCTTGTAAGAAAATACTATGAACATCTATATGCCAAGAAACTGGACAGCCTGGGTGAAATGGATAAATTCCTAGAAACATACAGTCTTCCAAAACTGAATCAGAAAGACTCAGAAAATCTGAATAGCCCAATTACAACTAATGAAATCAAAGCAGTATCAAAAACCTCTCAGTAATCAAAAGTCCTGAGCCAGATGACTTCACAGGTGAATTTCACCAAACATTCAAAGAACTAACACCTGTCCTTCTCAAATTATTCCAAAAAATTCAAGAGAAGGGAAGATTTCCCATTTCTTTTTACAAGGCCAGCATTATCCTAAATCCAAAACCAGTTAAAGACATAACAAAGAAAAAACAATCATAGGCGTATATCCCTGCTGAACACAGATGCTAAAATCCTAGTTTACTAATATTTACAAAATACATTAAAAGATCATACATCATAATCAAGTGGAATTTATTCTGAAGATACAAGGTTGGTACAATATTTGCAAATCAATAAATGTGATACAACACACAAGTGAAATGAAAGAGAAAAATCACATGATCATATTAATAGATGCAGAAAACATTGCATCTGTTGATATTTCCAGCATCCATTTATGATAAAAACTCTTAGCAAAGTGGGATTAGAGAGATCATACCTCAACATAATGAAGGCAATTTATGACAAACCCACAGCCAACACCATACTCAATGGGCAAAACTAAAAGCATTTCCTTTAAGATCAGGAGCAAGACAGGGATGCCTGCTTTCACCACTCTTATTCAAAATAGTACTGGAAGCCCTGGCCACAGCAATCAGACAACAAGAAGAAATAAAAGACATCCAAATTGGAGGAAGAAGTAAAACTGTCATTATTCACGGATGACATATTTTATATAGAAAACTGTAAAGACTCCACCAAAAAAATTACTAGGTCCAATAAATGAATTTGGCAAAGTAACAAGATACAAAATTAGTATTTGGAAATTGGTGGCATTTTTATATACCAATAATGAACTATCAGAAAGAGAAATTAAGAAAACAATTTCATTTATTATTGGAACAAAAAAATAAGGTACCTAGGAATAAATTTAACCAAAGAGGTAAAAGACCTGTACTCAGAAAATTATAAGATACTGAAGAAAGAAAGTGAGGAAGATACAATAAGTGGACGCATATACTGTGTTCATGAATAGGAAAAATTAACATCATTAAAATGTCTATACCACCCAAAGTGATCTACAGATTCAGTATAATTCCTCTTAAAATACCAATGCCATATATCACAGATCCAGAACAAATATTCCAAAAATTTATATGGAATCAAAAAAGACACTGACTAGACACAGCAATCTTGAGAAAGAAAAACGAAGTTGGAGGCTTCTCACTACCTGATATAAAGCTATACTGCAAGGTCATAGTAATCAAAACAGCATGGTATTGGCCCCAAAATAGGCATATAGATTAATGGAACAGACTAGAGAACACAGAAATAAATCCGTGTCTTCACTGTCAATTAATATTTGACAAAGGGGGGCAAGAATATACAGTGGGGTAAAGACAGTCTATTCAATAGATGGCGTTGGAAAATTGGACAGATGCATGCAAAAAACATGAAACTAGACCACCTTTTCTTACACCATACACAAGAATAAACTCAAAATGGATTAAAGACTTAGATGTAAGTTGCAAAATCATAAAAATCCTGAAAGAAAACATAGGCGATAAAATTTCAGACACTTCTTGTAGCAATATTTCTGCCAATATATCTCCTTGGGCAAGAGAAACAAAGGAAAATATAAACAAACGAGGCTACATCAAACTAAAAAACTTTTGCACAGCGAAAGAAGCCATTAACAAAATGAAAAGGGAACCCACTAAATGGGAGAACATATTTGTCAGTGATACATCTGATAAGGGGTTAATTTCCAAAATATATAAAGAATTTATACTACTGAATGCCAAGAAGACAACCCAATTAAAAATCAAGCAAAGGACCTGAAGAGACACTTGTCTAAAGAGGACATATGGCCAATAAACATATGAAAAAATGCTCAATGACACTAATCATCAGAGAGATACAAATTAAAACCACACCTGTCGGAATGACTATTATCAATAAATCAACAAACACCAAGTGCTGGCAAGGATGTGGAGAAGGGAACCCTCGTGCAGTGTTGGTGGGAATGCAGACTGGTGCACCCACTGTGGAAAACAGTATGGAATTTCCTCAAAAAATTAAAAATGGAATTGCCTTTTGACCCAATGATTCTACTTCTGGGAATATATTTGAGGAAACATGAAACGTTAATTCAAAAGAATATATGCACCCCTATGTTCATTGCAGTGTTATTTACAATAGCCAAGATCTGAAAACAGCCCAAGTGTCCATCAGTAGATGAGTGAATAAAAAAGGGGCACATTTACACAATGGCATATTATTTGGCTATAAAAAAGAAAAAAAAAGAAATCTTAGATTATTATGCTAAGTGAAATAAGCTGGTCAGAGAAAAACAAATACCATATAATCTCACTTATATGTGGAATCTAATGAACAAAATAAACTGATGAACAAATTAGAAACAGAGACATTGATACTTGGAACAGACTGTCACCTGTCAGAGAGGAGGGGATTGGGGGTGCTGAATGAAAGAAGGTGAATGGATTAAGCAAAAAATATATATGTATATATGTTACATATATATGACACATAGACACAGGCAATGGCGTGGTGACAGCAACAGGGAGGGGGGGATAGGTAGAAGTGAACAAAGGGGGTGAAATGAACACATGATGCAGTGTGCAGATAATGTTTTGTTGAGTTGTACAGTTGAAACCTGTATGGTTTTGTGAACCAACATCACCCCCAATAAATTCAATAAAAAATAAAATAAAAAAACAAACAAAAACAGAACTTCAGAGACAAAGTGGCCACTGAGGTGAGCCTTGGTGGATGAGTCCCTACTGGTCACAGGGACGGCCTGGCTGGTAAGTAGCTGGAGTGCGGAACTCTAGACGAGGCCGAGAACCAGTCAGAGCACATGTCCCGGAGGGGTTTATAAGCCATGATGAGAAATTTGGACTTTATCCTGAGGGCACTGGGTGGACATTGGAGGGCAAGCAGGATGGAGACTGAAAATAAGGTAGGTCACCGCCACCACAAAGTAGAGAATGGATGGAAGGGGCAGGGCTGGAGGGAGGGGGATGGGAGGGGCTTGGGCCATCATCTGGGTGAAAGAGGAGCGTATCCTGAACTAGAGGAGGATCTGTCACGTTAGAGGATAGAGGAAAGGGTAGGGAGGGGAGATTTAGAGGGTAGAGCTGACAAGACTTTTATCTTGTCTGAGTGGATTTTGAGGGTGAACGGTAGAAAAAGATCAAGAAAGATATCCCAACATTTGGTTTGGACACTGGATGAAGGGTGCTACTCAGTAGATACAGAGACAAATGCTAGAGCAGGTTTTGGATAAATAAACAGTAGTCTACCCATCCAATGGAATATTATTTGACCTTAAAGAGGAATGAGGTGCTGATACATGCCACAACATGGATGAACTTGAAAATTTATGCTATGTGAAAGATGTCAGATACAAAAGACCACATATTGCATGGTTCCATTTATATGAAATGTCCAGGATATTCAAATCCATAGAGATGGAAAGTAGATCAGTGGTTGTCAGGGTAGGGAGAGAGGAGAATGGGGAGTGAATACTTAGCGGATATGATGTTGTTTTGGGGGCAATAAAACTGTTCTGGAATAAAAGGCGATGGTCTCCCACTGAATTATACATTTTAAATGGGCAAAATGATAAATTTTGTGTTATGTGAATTTTATCTTAATAAAAATTTTAATTGAAATAACAGAGCAGGCTCATTATACAATGATGAGGTTTTGGGGGAGACATGAATTTGGAGTGTCTGAGACATCCAAATGGAACTGCCCAGTAGGTATTTGTGGCATTTGACTCAGTAAAAGAGGCCTCCGATGAAGTAACCAATGAATACATAGACCCACACAGACGTCACTTCGGTCTCAAGCTGCCCCTGACCTTCTTGTCCGTTCCACCTGGGGAGCCCCTGCCGGCTGCATTAGGTCTGCGCTCATGGAGACAAAAGTTGGGTCACCCTTTGTGTTAATTATTATTAGCCTTCTTTGCGATGCAGATTTTTGTATTTTCATGTAAGGAAATGAGATTGGCTTAGTGTACACGCAGTATGACAAAAAGAGCTACCATGGCAGACCCAGCCCATCAAGACTTGTACTTTTCATCCCAGATCATGACCTCAGAGTCAGTTCTTCAGGAATAGGAATCTGGCTTTTCCCAGCGTCAGCTCTCAGAGTCACTCGCAGGTTGGTTTCTCTGGGTTCACATGTGTATGTATGAAAAAAATAGCTGTTTAATTCTCAGAAGTGGTAAAAATGCAAATTAAACTAATAGTATAATTTTTAAACTATGAAACTACAAAAATGATTTTCAAATACTTCCTAGTGCATTTTTGCACTAGGCTTGCAAAGACTTATTTGAAGTGGTGCTGTGTTGGTTAATTTGATGCGTTAACTTGGTTGGGCCATGGTGCTCAGATATTTGTTCAAACATTATTCTGGATGTTTCAATAAGAGTGTTTTTGGATAAGATTTACATTGAATCTGTGGACTTTGAGTAAAGCAGATCGCTCTTCATAATGTGGTGGGCCTCATCCAATGAGTTGAAGGTCTAAATAGAACAAAATTCTGACCTTGAGCAAGAGGGAATTCTCCAGCAGACTGCCTGTTGACTTCATCTGAACACTAACTCTTCCTGGTTTTCTAGGTGACTTCCCTGAACTTGAGCGGCAACCTTCCCTGAGTCTCCAGCCTGCCACCTCCTCCGTCATGTTTTAGACTCACCAAGCTTCTGCAACTGAAAGCCAATTCCTTCAAATCTCTCTCTCTCTCTCTCATCTGTTTCTCTGGAGAACCCTGACTAATTCAGGTACTCATATATTGTTAGGGGCTACATTTTTGAAAAACAATTTGGCAATATGTATTAAGAGTGAATAAAGAATTTGTGCACTTTGACTCAGTAATACCACCTGTGGGAATCTATCGTAAGTATACGATAACTGGAAGGAAAAGCTATTGGCATATTTATCATAGTATTATCTATATTACTTAAACAAACCAACCAAGAAACAAAATATGTAAATATTCAATAATAGGTGAATAGTTAATTAAACTTTGGAAGATACTTAATAAAGTAAAACAACCGATGGCAAAATTATATCTACAGTGTTGTTCCAGTCAGGTTAAAGTATATATCTATATATGAGAAAATTGGGAGCAAAAAATTATTAGGGTTATTTATGAAGAAAATGGGTTACGTGTGATTTCCCCCCGTCTAATGCTAGGCTTTCTATAACATTTGTATATTGCATTTATTTTTTTTAATAAAAGGAATAAAGGAATAGAGGAAGGGAGAAAATGAGAGAGGGACAGAGGGACGAGGGAGGTGAAATGACTGAGAGGACACATCCCACTTTGCAAGTATTTTGGACACTGTTTTGGTGGTGAATATAGTTGTGCCTCCTACCTCCACGCCCCACCCCCCAACCCCGCCGGGCTCCCTCCAGGAAGGAAGTGAACATGCAGCAGCTCCTGAGTGGGAGGGAAGGGTTGCAGTCTGGCCCCTCCTGTGCCAGCCCCCTTTTCTTCCACACCTTGGTTCCTCCTCTACTTATTCCAGTCCTGCTATCCTTCAACACCTGCTCATACCTAATGATTTGATTGATTAGCCAGAGTCTCTCTGTTGCTCTCCCAATGGAAACAAGGCAGGGGGTCAGGTTTAGGCCTAGAAACTTGCCTAGAACTTTAGCTAACCAACCAATGGCTAGTGATGGACCCACCTGGTGTTGGCCAGGATCCACCTAGAGGCCCACATCACTCCCACCCAAAGGTGGGGGAGAACGGAAACTCCTGGGTATTTGTATATGCTTCTCCCTCTGCATAGTTAATTGCTACAGTCTTGAAAGACAACTAAATCATCACTTCCTGCAGGAAGCCTCCCTGGATACCCACTGCTCTGCCAAGCCAGCTCAGGCTGGGAATACCAGGAGGATGGGGGCTGTCTTCCCAGGCCCTGGCAGAGCTGAAACTTTAAAAAATATTTGTTACTAAAAAGAATTACTTGTTTGTAGTTGACTTGGCTCTTGGCCCCATGTCTCCCACAATACCCTCCACCACATATGCTATCTTTTGAAGAACAGCTTCTTTGATTAAATTTATGAGCAATAGAGAGTGGAGAGACACTTCGTTGTTTTGACGGCCAAGATACACTGCTCAGCTCCCCTGCTGCAGGCAGCATAACTGACTGACACCCTAGCTGTAGCTCCTCTGCATCCACCACCACTTTTCCCAGGGGCCATGCTTCTCCTGGGCTGCTCCCAGCTGATGCCTGAGCACAGCGAGGGTATAACGCAGGCACATTCCAGCAAAGCATGGGACTCCTCCAATGTGCAGCCTTGGTTTGAGGACATGTTATTGGCCTACTGGAAACCTTCTCAGACTGGGCTGCAGCCTGGGACTGTTCCTGTCCAGTCCTTCCTTTCCCCTTTCCCTCCCAGAGACCAGACTGCACCGAGGTCTGAATGTTCTGCTCACCCTTGCGGGTTCCTTCCCTGTGGTAACCAGTTTCCAAGATGGCCCTTAATGACCCCATCTCCTGCATTTATGTTCTTATGTAGCCTTTTCCCACATTGTACCAGGGTTGGTGTGTGTGACCAGTAATATATGGCTCAAGTGATAGTTTGTTACTTCTGAGCTTGGGTGTTAAAAAATACTGCAGCTTCTCCCCCGCACCCCTCCCCCCGCCCCCACCCACCATGCCGGTGAGCAGCTCTACCCACATGGCGAAGAGCCGAAACCTCCAGCCTGGGAGCTTGGAGCCTTTCGCTGCAGCCCCTGCTGCCAGCTCGCTGCAGCCTTCTAAGAGGCCCTGAGTCAGAATCACCGGGCTAAGCCTCTTCAGATCCTGATCCTCGGAAAGCCGGTGAAATAATAAGTGTTGTTTTAAGCCACTAAGCTTTAGAGTGATTTGTTATGCAGCAATACATAATTAATATACTCCTCTTTTCCTTCTGAGGCATTTCCTCCAATCTTTTTTGTGCCTAATCTTGCGGCATCAGCTTTTCAGAGGACCCAAACAACATAGGTGTCAACAGATGACAATAAAAACAGCCAAGCTTTATTGAATGTGTAGCAGTGGTAGATACTTTTAATCACCTATTAATTTAGTTAACCCTCACAACAATCCTGTGTGATACTATTATTGTCTCCATTTTATAAGATGAGGAAACCGAGACACAGAGATGTTAACTCTTCTGAATGCGGAGAGAGAACCTAGAAGAGCAAAAAGAGCTGTGGTTACTGCAGGGGGTTCTAATTCTGGATCAGCTGCGTGACTTTGGACAAGGATTTCACTCCTCTGGGCCTCAGTTTCTTCCATCTGTGATGAAGATATGGAAATAACCTGTCTCTGAGGTCCGTTTTAAGGGCAACACTAAGATACCTCTAGGATTACAAGAGTTAGACTAGTGAAACTAACATGTAAGAGATAAGGTCACAGACACATACATGTGTGTATGTATACAAATATAAGTGACTCAAATGTCAACTGGAGTCACCCTTTCCTTGGGGCCTAAAGAGAAGGTTGCATTAAGTCCCATTCTACCTCCTTAAT
>PVJD01015112.1:0-26265 GCA_004026545.1 Mormoops blainvillei | reverse complement strand
GAAGAGACACTTCTCTAAGGAAGACATACATGGGCCCAGAGACACATGAAAGGATGCTCAGCATCACTAGCCATCAGAGAGATGCAAATGAAAACCATAATGAGATACCACTGCACACCATTCAGAATAGCCATCAGAACCAAATCAACAAACAACAAGTGCTGACGAGGTTGTGGAGAAAAGGGAACTCTCATACACTGTCAGTGGGAAAGCAGACTGCTGCAGCCACTGTGGAAAACAGTTTGGAATTTTGTCAAAAAACTAAAGATGGAACTGCCTTTTGACCCAGCAATTCCACTGCTGGGATTATACCCTAAGAATCCTGAAACACCAATTTAAAGAACTTTTGTACCCCAATGTTTGTAGCAGCACAATTTACAATAGCCAAGAATTGGAAGCAACCTAAGTGTGCAAGAGTAAATGAGTGGATCAAGAAACTATGGGACATTTACACAGTGGAATACTACGCAGCAGAAAGGAGCTCCTATCCTTTGCGACAGTATGGTTGGATCTGGAGAGCATCATGCTAAGTGAAATAAGCCAGGTGGTGAAAGACAGATACCACATGATCTCACCTATAAGTGGAACCTAATCAACAAAATAAGCAAGCAAGCAAAATATAACCAGCAACACTGAAATAAAAAACAAACTGACAGTAACCAGAGAGGAGGAGGGAGGGGGATAACAGGGGAAAAGGAGGGGAAGGGTCATCAAGGAACATGCACAAAAGACCCACTGACAAAGCCAAATGGGGGAAGGATTAAGGGTGGGACGTGGTGAGGGGTGGGGCTGGGGAAAGTGGGGGCACAAAAATGTTGATGCGGGATGATGTGATGGGGTTCAGGGTGGAGGGGATAACAGGGAGAAAAAATGAGACCACTATAATAGCAAAATCAATAAAATATTTTTTAAAAAATCAATAGTCTAGCCCTGGCCGAGTAGCTCAGTTGGTTAGAGCATTGTCCTGATACACCAAGGTTGCACATTTGATCCCCTGTTAGGGCACATACAAGAAACAACCAATGAATGCACAAATAAGTGGAACCACAAACCGATGTTTCTCTCTCTCTCTCTCTCTCTCTCTCTCTCTCTGTGTGTGTCCCTATCCCTTCCTCTCTCTCTCTCTGAAATCAATAAATAAAAAAATTTAAAAATCAATAGCCTAATTCTCTTTAAATTTTCACATTTCAAAACTGTAGCAACTAATAAATATTAATATAATTTTCCAAAATGCTATCTCTCTAAATTTCTACACCCTCATCTTGACCCTGCCTTCTCAAGGCAAAGGTTATCTTTCCATTCTTTATACTAGTATCAAAATTATGGATTTTGTTGCCTTTAAAGTGGCATTTATAAGCATAAATTAATATAAATGCAAAAATACCTCATATTATTCACAGGCTGATTGAATTAAGTCCTGTGCTCTTTAAACAGCTGCCTTCGTGCTCTCCAATCCATTCACACACACAGAGATGTAAGTTTAGACTGATGAGGCTTTGCTGCAATGCTTTCTTTCTAAGCTACAGTCCACATGTTAGCCTCATATTTTATTCTTAACTTGTTGCTGTTGTTCCATCTATAAAATCTCTCTTGAAGGCTCCCAAACTGCTTGTAATTTAAACTTTTACTTTTGGTGACTCACCATTTTCAAACTGCCATCTCTGACCATATTCCCTTTCCAGTTGAATTTATGCATTCTTTTAACCAACAATTGCTTTATTTTTCACCTCTATTTTTGGGTTCTTAAGTTAGCTGTTACATCCGTGTTCTTGATTGCCCAAATTATTTTTTTCTTAGGCATTTTTCATGGAAATAAGTTCACATTATTTCAATGAGCAAACATTTGACTGGTGAAAGAATAATGACCCGAGAATTTTAGGAATGGGTTTATATTCCCAATGCACCATAATTGTGTGACTCTGGATAAAATTTAGCCTCTTAACATGTCAGGTGCTTTCTTTGCTCAACTTCACAATGAGTTAAGTGAAACTATGAGCATCTTACTCTTTATGCTATTTAGTATCAGTTTGGTTAAGGAGACTTTTAAAAAATTAATCATCAGATTGTCATTATTTTTTATCATTAGCCCAGTTGTGTAAAATAAATGACCATTAATAAAGCCAGTGTTTTCCTTATGCTGGCATCCAATCTTACAAATAGTTCTCATGGACTTATTCTTAGAAGACCTATGAGCAAAATGGTTGCTTATCGATTTCCCCTTTTGGAACCTTTGGAACTCGGCTTTCTCATAGCTTTCTGAGAGAGATTTTCACCTGTTCTTGGTATTTTTTTTGACCTCTAGGGACTCACTTTCAAAAGACATCAGAACAATACTAATATTACCACATACCCTCTCAAAAGCCCAACCTTGTTTGTGCCTATTCATTAAGTTAATACTTCATCAAAAGTTGTCTGATTGAGTATTCTAAGCACAGGTCTTTGTCAGACAATTTACATGCCCCCTGTCAGAAGGGTGACAGGTTGATTAAGAATTAACTTGCAGGGATGTTTTTCCTCTGACACTTCCCTCGCAACTGAGCTATTAACTGTCTCTTGCCTATAGGAAGAAAGCTAAGACAGGAAAAAAATCTAATTGGGAAAAGATACGTAAAGCAACCAGCACAGTATCAGGCCCATAAGTGTTCAAGAAGTGGTGACTATTATCCTTATCATCATCATCACAATAGTTTATGTGTATTAAGAACTCATTACTAGACACAATTCTTACTTCAACTTTTCATTATATACTCATAGCAACCCTTGAGGAAGCTACATTTTATTGCCACTTCATGGATGGACAGTCTGCACCCCCAAGGATTTAAGTACCTTGATTACAGTCAAAGAGTCAAGAACTGAGGCTGTATCTATCACAATCACTGCCCATGCTCTGGTATCAGAACAGCACCTATCATTTACCCAGCTTCCCCAAAGCATTACTAAATTTTCTACTGTTCTTCCCTTTTTTACTTATTCTGCCATTTTGCACATCCCAGTAGAGTTCACTTTTACTCCCCCATTCTCAGCGAGGGGTTTAGGAGGTAGAAATGGAGGTTAAAGAAGGAAACTTTAATGTTATGCAAATATTAACTTCATCTTAACTTCCAGCTTTCACCCACCCATTCTCTACTCCAGTCAACCACAGAAGAGTTTCTATTTCTATCATATGTATTGCATTTTCTTGTCTTTATTTCATTACTTTATTCTCTGCTCTCTCTGAATCTCTCCATTTCCCTTAGTTCTTCACCAACTCCTGCTCTATATTCTCCATTAAAATCCAAATCTTCATGTACTTGAAATGTCGGAGGGACAACTCTGCAAAGTACATAATTGCCCAACCACTATGCTCTACATCCAAAACTAATACAGGATAATAGTGAATGTAAACTGTAATTGGAAAAAAAAAGCCAACTCTTCCCTTAAAATTCAGTTTAAATGCTGCTTCTGCCCTGTAGTCTCTTGGACCTGCCTAGTCAGAAATAACCACTTGTTCCTCCTTGCCACTCCAATTATAATTATGATACAGTGGCAAGTGCTTTTACACCTTGCTCATCACCTATAGAAACTATACCCTAGTGCCCTTCCAGATGCTTTTTTGCATCCAACGCTGTGCTATGGCTGCCTCGCCCGGACTGCCTTAATATGCGTCCTTGCTCTGGCTTCCGTTTGGGTTCACCAATGAAGAGCAACGACATGAGACTGTAGGGAAGGAAGGAGGAGGTTGAAGTCAGTATGTAAATTCCTCTGGGTCCCTCTGTGCCAAATTAGTGAGGGTTGGTTTCATCCCGCAACAAATGCGCAGACTCTGTGAGGGGAGTCACAGCTTCTACGGGGAGGCTCACTACCCTCAGCAATGCCTCCCTTCCCCTTCCCCTTCCCCTTCCCCTTCCCCTCCTGGGTCTAGGTGATAAAGTAGCCAAGCTTTTACTGAACCCAGGGGGCTGCACCATCTCTTGCCTCCCTATATGCCGCTCAAATTATCCATTTTGGTGTGCTCTGATTTCCTGCTGAGACCCTGTCTGATAAACTTCTTACTATGCTCTTCTACACCGTTGATTTTAAAGACTACATCATTATACTTACTAGAAGAGTGTCTTCAGGATGAATCAATAAACTCTGACTGATGATAATGATAACAGCTAGAATTTATTGAACGCACACAATGTTTTTCTCACTCTCAAGTGTATTGCATGCATTAGTCTAATTTAATTAAATCACTATTAGCTAAGCCAGGCACAACGATGGTTAGAAGTTACCAGAAGTAACTTGCTCATGGTCACCACAGTGACTTAGTGGAGTGAGGATGCAAATCTTCCCAAAGCCTAAACCTTAAGTTCTAGGTCTAAGCCAGTGGTTCTCAAACTCAAGCATGTACTGGCATCATGTAGAGGGTTTGTTACAATAGAGGTATGGAGCCCACACCCAGAAACGCTGATCCTATACATCTGGAGTGGGGTCCACGCATTTGACTTCTATCAAATTCTGAGGAGAAGCTGATGTGCTGGTCTCGATACCACACTTTGAGAGTCACTAGTTCAGGCAATGACGCTTTCTATACACAAGCACATGAGGAGCTGTTAGACAGAATGTAGGACCGACATTTCGGGGCTGGTTTCAGCTGACTTCCTCACTACAAGTTCAAAGAAATATTGTTGCTCAGGTATTGTTCAGGTGTTAGAATAATTTTCTGATGATAAATTCCAATAAGAAATGCACCAAGGCCATGTGGGTACTTGAGTTATTGGGGCAATCATGTTGTAAATTATATAACTATCTAATCCCTATGCAGTACACATGAAATGAATATGAAATAATATTGAATATCAACTCTAATTGAAAAATAAAAATAAAATATATGTACCAGGATTAGAAATTCATTCTGATCAAGTAAACCTTAAGTAAACAAATAAGTATAATGCAACATAACCACTGTGAACTGTTTCAGTAGAGCATATATATGCACTGGGTTGGCCAAAAAGCCATTTCTTTTTTTTCCATAAGATGACTCTAGTAGCATTTAGTTGTCTTTAACTTCATTCAAAGTAATTTTGTTAGACTGTGTCGTGACAGCTGTCATATCCGTGCACATTAAAAAGAAAAGTATCAAAATCGGTAGTTTTTTGTGTAGCCATTTAACATTGAAGGTAGAATAAAATATGCAACGTTTTCAGCATATTATGCTTTATTATTTCAAGAAAGGTCAAAACATAACTGAAACACAAAAAAATGATTTGTGTAGTGTATGGAGAAGGTGCTGTGACTGCTTGAATGTGTCAAAAGAGGTTCATGAAGTTTTGTTCTGGAGATTTCTCACTGGATGATGCTCCACAGTTGGGTAGACCAGTTGAAGTTGACAGAGGTCAAATTGAGACATTAATTGAGAATAATCAACATCATAGCACGTGGTGGAAGATAGCCGACATACCTAAAATATCCAAATCCATCAAGTTATTGGTGAAAATGAAAAATCTTTTATTTTATGGAAAAAAACTAGATGGACTTCTGGTCAACCAGTGTGTGTGTGTGTGTGTGTGTGTGTGTGTGTGTGTGTGTGTGTGTGTGTGTATCACACCAGTGGAACACATTTGAGAAAGAAACAAATTCTCTTTTTATGGAGGTAATAAATTCTACCTCTAAGAGGTAATAATGGGACCAAATATTTAAAGAAGAAGTGTTACTCTACAGGAAATACATAAAGAGATGGGCATTCTAAGGACAAGAAATGCACTTTTGGGATACTTGCAAAGGGAGTTGAAGAATAATGTAGCAAGATTCTGGCACTGAATGTTCCCAAAACACAAGTGTAGGCACTCTGCCTCTAAAACAAGATGCTAACCCTCGCTCACCACACACATATTATTCATACAGTACTTATTGAGCTCCTGTTAAATTTATTCATACAGTACATTATTGAGTGCCTGGAGCTTAGCACCAGGATTATACTAATCATGCAGATATGGTACCTGACCTCAAAGAGTCTGCTTTTAGATTTTGCACATGAGCTAGATATACTGCCTTATAGATAACATATTCATTTCAAACTTAGTCTCAAGCAAAATATATTCACAAAAGTGATCCAGGAGTCAAATAGCAAAGGACCTCACCTCAGAATCAGTGTTCATTTTATTAAACAGTGGTTAAAAATTATTTTATATGCCAAGATAGGTTTTGCTTAGAAGACGTAATAGTCCTTCATATGTATTATATGAGTGAGATTATATGCATGTAACATTTTCTAGGAGAAATTTTTCTTTCTTTCCCAAGAAGCTAGAAGCAGGGGCCGGGAGTGGGAATACTTTCACCAAAGGTCAATCTCATCCCAACTGCTCAGCATAGTTTCAATTCACATCCTCCTGAATGGTTTCCAAACTAAGTCACATAACAAAGTGATGGTGAAAAAAATAGCCCATTAATCTTATGCTGTGTGTTATAATTTAACTTTGGGTTTAGCATAGAAAAAATATTATTTGCATTGATTAGAAATATTCTTTTTGGCTGCATATATTATCAACCCTGAACATTTTAAAATTATTGCCTGGGCTGACATGATGAACTACACAGGAGCACTTCTAGATGGCATCTTGATGTCATTTGTTACTCATATCATATTTGTCTAAGAACAAATATATATTTCACTCAACGTGAGAACTTATTTCAGTCACCAAAATATGCCCATTTCTATTCAACAGCCATAATCACATCAGCTAAACATCATTTAGAAAATTCAATGCAAGTTTCTATGACAGTATTCAGTACCCAATTATTATTATGCTATTCTCCCACTTTGCTGAACCTTATATAATGACCTGGTCAGTCTGACCATGAAGATTAATTGATTAATTCATTAAAATGTTCTGAGGTATATTTTGAAACACTTAGATTGTGGACTATAGGATCTGACAAAATTCTCTCTTACTAGCTGTGTGAACTTGGCCAAATGACTAAGGATCTCTGAGCCTCACTCTCCTTTACCTGTAAAATGAAAATAACAATAAAACTAAAGTTGTAAAGCTGAAGGTAAAATAAGTATGGTAACATATTTTTGGTAATGTTTGGCATGAGTAGTCATTCTAATGATTTATTATGAGTATGGGTGTTACGATTATTGAAAACCAGTTGTGTGTTAGGCCCTGTTCAAGGAGGTAGAACTTTATGACTATTCTCCACTCTTACCCCAGTTTTAGCTCTTAAGTTCTGCCATACACCAGAAAAAGCATACTAGCATTTCTAAGGAGGAGGACCACTGAAGTGACGTCTTGGTTGTACCAGTCGTATCAGATATACAAAAGTTGTAGCATATCTTTAGAGTCCTTCTTTGGAATTATAGCGACCTTTCACTAGAATGAGTCTTGACATCCTCCTTGTAGATAACCTGTAACAAGGCTGATGATGTTGGCACCTCCCCTGGCTCATGAGCAGAGGACAGACACACAGCAAGAGGGACCTTTTTTATCTACTCCTGTTACTAAGAACACTCTTGGATAATGACCACATTAAACATTGTTGCTTGTTATAGATGCAAAACAGTGTGCAAAACAAAGAGCCTTTCACTTGAGATCTGCCTTCCTAGAAACAAAGCAGATGTTTCAATACTTTCCATTTACTGAAAGATTACACTCTGACAATCTCCACTGCTGCATTCTTGATCATGCTGTTCCCTCCAGATAAAATGCTGTTCCATCAAGGTCAGAAGACTGGTGAAAACATCTGATTTTATCCTACAGTCAGAACCAAATAAACATGCTGAAATTCTTCCCCACTCTCATTCTACCTTCTCTGCGGATGCTCCTGCACGGTCCCATGTTGAAAACTACATTATGTTCTCCAGAAGATATTGTATACTATAAAAATTGTATTTTACATATAAATGCATTTACATTACGTTAAAACAGCTGTGTCTTCTCTTCCTAGTTGAGCTGGACCTCCTGTAATTGCAGTGGTCACATACATCATTGTATCCTCCAAAAAAATCCAGAATAATTCCATAGATTCAGTATATAGTTGCTTAATAGAAAGTAATTATCTAACAATTATACAATGCTAGTGTCTCTCAAAGTGTGTTCAGTGGACCACAAATCCTATGAGAGAGTTCATAAAAGGAAAGGTTCATTTCAAACAAATTTAGGACCTGCTGTTAACTAGACACTTAGTTCACGAGACTCTTAAGCTCTCTTACAAAGAATCTGATCTGGTTTGCCCTGGAATTCTCTTATGGTGCTATCAGTTCTGGAAGACAAAGGATACTTCCCATCTCTAATGCAAAACTTCTACTGCCTAGTGGAGTGCCTGACACTTAGTAGACTCCGAATAAATATTTGAATGAGTTTGAACATATATTCTCTTTTTAAGCCATAGAAGATGAACACAGTGCATAACATATTTTGACTTATTAGGGAGAATAATAATATAACTGATACATTTATATAAGCCATTATTTTAAAATAATACATATTTGATAATGCTGTTTTGGTAAATGTATACAAAAGTATATTTAAAGGCAATGGTTATTGCACTACATTTGCTTAGAAAACTCACTAAGAGATGTGACTACTAAAAACTACAACTTGAATCCAAAACAATTAATTCAGTTCATTTGTCCCTACTCCTTACCATTTTTAGGGTAGGGTTAAAAGATGTATACATTTATTTTCTGCCAAAATATAACATCACCTAAAGAATGATATTTTATTACCTGGAAATAAGATTGGCTTTTGTTATTTTAGTATATTTGAAAACAGAAAACTATTTCTAGGTTTGTGTGTTTTTTGTTTTTTGGTGTGTTTTTTTTACCTCTTGTGACTTTGATAGCATCTCCATCTAAAATTTACTTTGGAGATTTAGATCAAATGTCATAAAAATTTCTTAGACTGCTAACTATGTGATTCCACTATGGGTTTTAATATCAATATAGCAAGAAATAAATAAGACAGAGGGAACTAAGATAGGTGTGCTTGGCACCACTCTCTACTGATAAAGCTTCTCCCAGAATTTCCTGGGAAGCTATATGTATAACTGGAAAGATTTTCACCATTAAAATTTACAAAGGAAATTTTTTTACTTAAGAAATATATTGGGTTTTACCAGAGCAAAATTTCCATTTTCCTTTCCTGAAGCTTGCCCTCAAGAGTGCTATTCACCCTACAGGGAGTCGCACACATTCCCTGAAGGTAGAACAAACAATTCAAAGGGAAGGCTAAAGGGCGATATTACCGTTAGCCTTTCATCCCACCAACAAAAAATGTATGTAGGTTTTACACTCCCTACATTACTTTCCACTTTGTTTTCATGATTTTGGAATGAAAGTGCAGGGTCTGATAAGTTTGTCATTAGTCTAGAATTATCAGTGTTATAAAATAGAATATAAATAACAAACTACATGTAAAAGAAAGTAGGAAAAGGGCAAAAAGGTGAAGGGGAATGAGAGGTGCAAATTTCCACTTATAAAAACCAATTAATCACAGGGATGTAAAGTATAGCACAGGGAATGTAGTTAATAATAGCTTGTGTGGTGTCAGATGGGCACTAGACTTACCATGGTGATCACTGTATAAGGTATCTAAATGTTGAATAACTATGTTGTACACCTGAAACTAATACTGCATTGTAACTATATTTTAATTAAAAAAAAGAAAAAATTAAATACTGTGTGAATGAAATTGCTATACAAAATAATTAGTAAATGTTACTAAATGCTAAGAGGTATCATTAATAATATATAAAAAATTTAAAGAATATGACCAGGTTTTATACATTGAGAGATTTATTTATGTCTTTTTTCTCTCCTACTCTTACTCCACTCCTGAATAAATAGGGAATATATTCACAACATGGAGAGTATGTTTTAGATGTTCAGTTGTGCTTGTGGAAAACAAAGATAATTTCCTCAGTAAGTCAAATATCATATGAAATAAATGAGATTAGAGATCAGATTAAGATTTGTGTCAGTGAGTTACTCAAAAGCTAACAATCACAGACATGAGTGTGTAGTGCAATATGCAAATTGACTTTTAAACAATCTCCCTTATGTTATCTATTGTCTATAAAGACATCTCAGTAAAAGTGCTTTGTACCTAACTCCCCAGTTTCTAAGTTAGAATCAGTCAGAAGTAGGTGCGTATTTCATTGCTTTGGCAACACCGAAACGGGTATGCATCAAGCATCATAATTGCTGAGATCACAGGCTGAGCTCATTCTACCACGCAATTGTGATCTTGGCTAAATTCCTAACTTTTTGAAGATAACGGAATAACAATATCTCCTACTTCACAAGGTTTTAATGGGGATAAAAAAATCATTCGGGTGATGCGCCTTTCACCCAGGCAATGCTGATTAATGGTACTGATGCTGTCACCATCATCTTCATTATGATAGATCAAGGACATATTACCACTTGGAAGTTCAACATTCCCTGGACCATATACACTTTTCCTTTCAAGGACTCACATTGTATCTGGGTTCCTAACATCATCAGTAAACAGGTAATGCTTTTTTTTCTGCAGGTGGTTTTGGCACCTTTCATCTCTGTCCATTTATGCCTTGGTTAAGCATGTTCTTGTCACACAAGGAGGAAGCTGGTTTCCAAAGAGAGGGACAATGTAGTGTCAAGTGATGAAGACATTGAATGAAACCTTTCACCTTTTAGACTGTCTGTGCAGCAGCTCAGTGGGCCTCTGGGCTTCAGCCTGGGTTTACTTCACCTGTTTCTAATAGGTGAAAGGACATGGTGCTTAGCATGTGGTCTGTGAAGCAGAGGCGGCTGCAGGTAAAATTATAACGCAAGCAGAATCGGCTTAAATTCTTCTCTCTTGGGTCTTTCCCGCCATGTTCAGAGAGCTTTCCTGCCCTCTGCTCCCGACAGAAATATGTGATATCTGCCTGGATAAACAGGTTACCATCGTATATCAGGAAAGCTCTGATTTGCAAGCAACGGGAATCAGAGATGGCTGGATCAAGCAGAAAGAAATTTTTTGAAAGTTATTGTTAGGTCTCAGTAACTAGAAACGGACTGAACTAGCAGAAGTCAAGACCATCCTATTAAAATTACAGAGTGACGCCAAAGTGACGCCACGCCCCAGTTTGCCTTGCCGACCTGGCAGGGGCAGGAGGCTGACCTAGGCGCTGCTGAACTTGCGTCTTCACATGATTTATTACTAATTCTAAATCTAGGACATGGGTGTGATTGGCGAACACTGGGTCGCCTGTCTTCCAGTCGTAAGGGAGACTGAAAAAAGAGTACATGGCGTATCTGGTATTTTCAGCTTGTATATTGGGAGGAAGGCTCTGTTTCTCACAAAGATTCACAAAGTGGAAAATTTCCCAAACAAAGAAAGGAATTTCAGATCAGATGCTTGGAAGTTAAGAACAACAATAACAAAGTCAGACGTGGAATTATAGACATTAAGTAGTTAAGAGCATATGTGTGGAGTGATTCAGACCTGTGTTCATATCTTAAGCAAGCTACTCAGTCTTACTTAGTTTCAGTTTCCTCTGAAGGAAAAAATGTGAAAGATTGCATCCATATCATAACTCGTGGTACAGATTCAGTTGACTCAATATATGATAAGTGCCTGGCACATCACAAGCATTTTGTAAAACTATTATTATTGTTACTTATTACATAATTTATTATAAAAATTAATAGGGAGAGTAATAATAAATATTAACATGGTGCTGAGTGTTACATTTATTATATCAACTAAGAATTTGTTATTCAACAAACATTCCACATATCAGAAAATAGCCTGTTAGTATCTATTTTAGAAATGGAAAAAAGTCCCAAGGCTTAAAAAATGTGAATAATGTACCAAAAATCAGTCAGTTAAGAGGTAATGGATATTTTTCAGCCTTTAAAAAAATGAGATCCTGTCATTTGTGACAATATAGGTGAAACTAGAGGGCAGTATGCTAAGTGAAATAAACCAAAGAGATAAAGACAAATACTGTATGGTATAATTTATATGTAAAATCTAAACAACAAAAGAAGTCAAACTCATAGAAACAGAGTAGAAAAGTGTTTGCCAGGGGCTGGGAGGTGGGGGAAGTAGAGGGAGGTTGGTCAAAGGGTATGAACTTCCAGCTATAAGATGAACAAGGTCTGACTGTCTCAGGTATCGCATGGTGACTATGATTGATAACGCCATGTTGTGTAACAGAAATTTGCTAAGATGGTAGAACTTAAGTTGTCCCACCAAAAAATGGTAGGTGATGTACGTGAGGTGTTAGATATGTTAACTCAATGAGGAGAATTTTTTCACAATGTATACATGTGACAAATCATCACAATGTACAATTTAAATATCTTACCATTTTATTTGTTAATTATACCTCAACAAAACTGGCAATGAAAAAGGCAATGAAGGTGAGATTCAAACCCAGGATTTTGAGCTCAAGAAATTGTCATTTTAATCATTATAATATAGTACTATTCTTCAATATGTTATGAAAGTAAAATGCTTAAAACAAAGGAAACATTAAATAAATCATATTTATTGTATCTATAATTATCACACTGACTAGATATTAGTTATGGGGTATACTTTACTTCTAACTACCAGGGTATAAGGTGGAAATTCCTGCTAGAGAACTAAAAGGCCCTGTGGGCAGTCGTGCGGTAAATACAGCAGGGAATGAGGCCTCTCACCTCCCAGCCCTGAGCCTCCTCAAGATGGCTGTTCTTCACACCATCTCCTCTATAAGGAGGGAATGACGCCTTTCCCACATCTGCACTTGGCATGAAAATCCATTTATATTTCCAGATGTATTTTGAACCTCCACCTAGTTTCTCATCACCTTGGAGTGATCATATCAAGCATCATTTATTCCATTAACATAAATGATCTAGGAATAAAAGTGAGGTATGTGTAGAACAATGGAGGAGTCCAAACAGCTTTCTGAGTCTCCAAAGCTATCCACTCTCAGAATAAATTTTAGAGTCTCCAAAGTAGAAAAAACAAAGTTTGTCAAAAAAATTAAAAATAAAATTAATGACATCTACAATTAACCAAGTAACTATTATGGGCCAGGTAAGCTACTGGGCACTTTATAAATATTATTAGTCATCTTTCTGAAGTCTTTCAAAGTATATAATTTTGTTTATATTTTATATGAAATAAAATTGTGTCCAAGCAGGTTAGGGACTTGCCCAAGATCACGGAGCTAGGCTATGAGACAGTAAGGGCATGTTTTGGGGGGCATTTTGGTACTGAGGCCTTTTATTGGTAATTTTTAGGTTATATACAATTTTTTTCCTGAAAAATAACTTACTGAATATCTGTGTGTTTCTTTTATACATATGCAAGAGATTCTCTTAAGTGTTTATCAAAAAGTGAGGTTGTTTAGTCACAAATTATATTCACTTTCTTTTTTATTTAAAACTTTTGAAAATTTTTAAAATTTAAATTTATTTTCAATTGTAGTTGGCATTCAATAATATATTAGTTTTAAGTGTTCAGCACAGTGTTAGACACATAAAAGGACATGTTAATGGTCAAAATGGTGATAAATGTCATAACTAGAAGGTTATGACTATCAAATAAAAATATTCAAAACTATCCTAATATATTTTCAGGACTTATTTAGAATAATTTGGATGTCCTAGTGAGTCCAATACTTATAAAATTATAGACAGTTTCTTTAACTTGCTGATCACACAAAACTCTCAGCGACAATAAGCTAACTATCTGATGAGGCAGCTTCAAATTTTGGACAGCTCCAGGGGTGAAATGGGGTAACATCTTGCTGCCCACAATGTTCTACCTGGGGGAATAAAGCAGAACAAGCAAACTCTGTTCTTGACAAATGGAAACAATTTCAGTTTTTCAAAATGTGAGTGTCAGATTCATTCATTGTACCCGATAGATCTGTCAAATGGCTTTGCCCATTTTGCCAAGGGATGGCACACTGCAAAAACACATCATGTCATTTAAAGGGCTAAATGTCACCTCATTGATACTGCCATCAGTATAATTTGTGTTGTCATTTTGTCTCACACTGACTTTAAGGACTCTGGGGGGTTCTCCAAGTCTCCATACCATGGATTGAGCACATCTGCTTGACACATTATTCTGCTAATTTTGAGATTCTAAGATGAATTCTTGAACTTCTTAATCTGCTCCCCCTACCTGACAACCCGTAGTAGCTAGGCTGATTGGATCAAGACACCCCAGGAGTTTAAAGTCCTAGCTGTTTTGGAGAGGATAGAGGCTAGCCCCTACTCCAATAACTAGCCTTGTAGACCAGTGGCTAGAAGGGAGGGCAGTAGAAGACTGGTTCAATAAATAATGAGATGTTGTCTAATCATTAAAATGAGGATACAGATTTTTATTAGGTGATATGGAGTCATGCTCATAATGTATTGCCAAGTAAAAATATTATGAATTATGTTATAGTTTGATCTAATTAAAGATATTTGATGCTTGCATTGTGTTTATATAATATGCACTTCCCTCACCAAAAAAAGCCTAAAAAATATTCAAATATGTTACAGAAATGATTTAATAAAAATGAGATTTTGAACTATTTTTACTTTTTCTTTACATTCTCTCAATTTTTGGAGTTTCTGCAATACATTTGTATTACTTTTACAAGTAAAATATTTTAATTTTCAATAAGATTTAGGTTTATCTAATTATCCACTTATCTTGCATCATGGCTCAAAGTATTTGCGTAAAAGAAAAATCAGCTTTTTTTGGTATCGATCTAAACTTACTTCCTACAAATTCATCACTGAAATTGGTAAAAGCTGCACAGAGTAATATTGTTAATATTTCAGTATTGTATTACCTTTCAAAGATTTGGAGATTTTGGAATAATTTCTTGCCCAGTTTTCATCTGACACTGAGGTGTGGGTGAGGTAGCAGGATGAAAGGAAATAGATAATAGTAATCTTGAACCAGTAAAGAGCAATAGAAGGAAATTTGATCTGTACCCTTTTTACAAGACATGAGCCCCAAGAGCCAGCCTAAACTAATGCATGTAGACTATACCTGTACGTGTACGTGTGCGGATATCTGTGTGTATGTACAGTGAAGGGCACAAGAAGCTTACAGCAACGATTATGGGGAAACAGTTTATTCTTGCATTATTATTATTTATTAATTATTATATTATTTTCATACAACTATAAACCTACTTTTGCCCCAGGCTGTATGTATATATGTGTTTGTGTTTAGTACATATTCTAAAGTATATCTATATATATGTTTGTTTATATATGTGTTTAATATATTCTCTCTCTCTCTCTCTCTCTCTCTCACACACACACACACACACACACACACACACAATCCATTGTCTTAGGTTAACCACTCATTGTAGCAGAAATGACCAATTGTTGACAAAAGACTTTAATTAGCTCCTGATTGTAGTGGCATCACTAGCAGCAAGCCAGGGACAACACCCTCCATCTTCACTTGCAGCTATCTGCGTGTGACCTCATTACTGGTTTTGGTCCCAAGGAACGTGACTGCAAATAAGATGAATAGTTCATATTTGAAGGACAGTTAGTTTGTATTTGAGCTTGCAGCTTTCTCTCCTTTACTTTTTGAGCCAAATGTAGAAGCCACATGATGAAGGAAGGTGGGTTCCTGAATCACGTGAGCAGAAAACTGACACCAAACCACCAAAGCCCATACTGAACTACTGAGTAAAAAATGAACTTCCAGTGTGTAATGCTACAGAGATTTAAGGTTTATCTCTTAGTGTTTACCTGATGATTGTTTTTCCCGTAGACCTTAGTTGTCTTATCTGTAAAATGAAGCATTTGAATGTGATCAATTCTAAGTTTCTTCCAGTGCTTGTATATTTATCTTATTTTTTTAATTCTCAGAAACATTCCACATATTGCCTATCTTTAAAGTTAATCAGTAAATTCTAATTTTTTTTCTCACAAAATCAGGCTCTTCAAGTTATGGGGAATCATAGCAGACAGTTGCTTTAATTTGAATTATGAGTCTAAGTATGAGAGGAGAAGGGGTAAGGACCCAGGGAGACGCTTTTGACAAAGAGGAGTGAGAGACAGCATGCTGAAGAGTGTTTAGTATTAAAGAATTCAGATGGGGAAATGGATGGGTGATATCTTACAGATTTGTTCAAAGGCATTTTGGAAAAAAATTGTAAAAATGTAGAGAGAAGGAAAAAATAGCAAAGACGTGAAATGCCTTTTGGTCTCTAAATTGATTTTATTTCAAACAGATTCACATTGCTTACATATGTACCCTAAAACTCTGTCCCCTTCTTCCAGAATTTTCTAAAGCCTGACAGAATATCTGCAGAGAGGGGATGTCATTCCAGGATAATCAACAGCAAGTTACTAAATTAAGATCAAATGCCCTTAACCTTGAACAGTTTTCAAAGAGTTTTTAGAAGAAAGAAGCTCTCTAGGGGGTAGTATAATTATATAATTGTACCCTTTCTAAGAGGCTATTTACAGATAAGTAATGTTTCCTTACCAGTCTTTAAAGTAAACTGTACGAAATAAAGTAGAGTTGTGGCGGGGGTTGTTTGGGATAGCGGGACGGGAATCTGTGCAGACACCGTTGGCTGCACAGTCAATAAGCACTCTCTCCTCACGCCTCACTATCGGAGCCCTGGTTTAGGAGAGAACCATTATCCTTGAGGCTGAAGTGGCCAGTCTAAATCCCCAGCTGATGAGATCTATGTTGAAGTCTGCCAATGATTTTTAGCAAATAATTTGCTCTCTGACTTCCTCCCTTCCCCCCTCCCTCCCTCCCTCGTTTCCTTCGCTCCCTGCCTCCTGCCTGAATCATTGGAACACTCAAGAGATTCAGCGGTCATCTTGCAACTGAGGGGCTCACAGAGACACTCTAGAGATGTGGGAACTGGAAGACAAAAGGAACCTATCCATTGTTCATATTCTTCAGCAGCTGAGTTAACATTAGAGGGACCATCTCTAAAGCTTGTTACATGCAAAAAATGAGGAAAATCTCTTGTTTACTGTTTGGCAGCCAAAGTCATTGTTAAAAGGTATGGAATTCTAGCCTCAGGCACTTTGATAATCCGACTTGTTCAGGGTAGATGTGTGGGGAGGGCAAGCTCCTCTGGAAGCTCTGATACTCAGCCCATCTAAAAAAAAGAGAGTAATATTTTATGTCCACTCATCCTTCTATCTACACTCAGAGGCTCTCCTCACTCCTCTGTAAGCGGAATGATTACCAATGTGGGCTCTGGATCAGACTTCCCAGATCTGAATTCTTAATCTGTGACATAGCAACTTAGAATTTAGCTAAATTAATACTTTCTCTGGCCTCCCATGTAGAACGGAGACACTTAGTAGCACCTGCATACCTTATGAAAAGGATTTAATGGGCTAAAGTTCTCATAATCTCTCTGGGGTCAATCAATTCTAGCTACTGTTATTACCTGTGGCCAATTTAGGGTTTGCCCCTTTGCCCTCCAATGGTTCTCTATGCCCGTCTAATTCATGACATGCACGATCCCATACTGCAGACTTTCAGAAGGTGTTTTCCACAAACAAGTGATTCTCGAAGTGTGGTCCCTGGGCCAGCAACATTGGCAATGCATGCAGAATAGTGAGAAGTGTAAGCCTACCGATCCGGGAATCCTAGGCGAGGAGCCCAGGGATATGTGCTTTAACAAAGACTCTCAGGCAAATCTGGTTCCCACTGAATATTGAGGACAACTGAGAACATCCATTCATCCTAGACTCCCCTGGTGATGTTCACCAAAAACAGAGTATCTAGGACCTCACATGTGTCCAACTGAAGAAGGGGGCCAGGAATCTGCCTGGTTAGCATCCCTGCCATGATGCTTCAGGGCGGTAACGTCTGATGATCCTTGCCCTTTAATGCGTGATTCACTGGCTTGTTTCCCAGTGGACTGTACTTCGTTGCAAGAAATGTCTGTGAAGATATGTTGTTGTTTGCATGATTATTATTATTGTTACTGTTATTATTATTATTATTGAACCTCTAGTGTATAAAACAGCCTTAGACACAAAGTTACTTATTAAACAGAAGGCTCAAAAGTCTTAGCAGAGATTCAGGATAAATTCCTTCGAAGAAGAAATGCTACACACTCACAAAAAGCACCCTTTGAAAGTTTAATTCTTTGAATTTCTTTGCCATTTTTTTAGTTTTGATCATTCTGAATAATACCTTTTTAACTTTTTGTGTTTCAGTCAGCATTTGAAATCTTCAATCATACAGGCAGAAACAGATAAAACCAATTAATTGTTTATTTTTCAAAACTTCACAAAAGCAAACAAGTATAAGTGAAATTTAAATAATTAAACTTTCAAGTGATGTTTTGGTATGTTTGCAATTCCATACTTCTGATGGTATTAAAGATTAAAATTGCACTAAGGTGTTTGGAACATGCTATATGGGTGTTAAATGAATTCAATTTTGTGTAAAGTGAAAGAAATATTTTCTTCATCAAATATGCCTGCAGATATAAAATCACAACCAGAAATCTACAAAAAAAAAAGTTACTGAATTAAACCTGACTGGCTATTTTCTTGTGTAAGTGTGCATGTGTGTGCACACTAATAATTTCATTTGTTACCAGTAGAAATCAAAATTTATGTATGTAAATATGTCCTCAATTTAAAATCATTCACATATATAAACAACTATATATAAATAATTTTAAATCAGGGAAAATATATATAACAACTGTGTGTGTGCATGTGTGTGTGTGTACATATATATATATATATATATATATATATATATATATATATATATGAGAAATTTTAAGTTGAGGAAAGTATATCCAGTGCCCTATATTTTCCTGGTGAATTGTGAAGGAACCCCATTTTCTGCTCTTGGCAGTAGAATGTCAGTCTACCTCATGGGTCATTTAATGAGCATTACTCGAAAAACCGCTTGTTAAGCCAGTGACTCACTTATGGGGGACGCTAGGTTCTAGAGCCTTTGTCAAGAGCTGATCCATAAGAAGAGAAGTAAAGGTAATTGTTCAATTTGTCAAAAGCAGTAGTAGCTGGGGTGGCGGGCAGCTGCAGGCTGAGGATTATATGTGATGTCCAGGTATATGTGGTACCACCAAGTCCATGACTGCACCCACTTTCCATATCAAAATGCAAAGCCTTTCTCGTGTTAATTCCAGGCAAAAATTGTAAGATTTCAAGTGTGCTGTTGTACTATGGCATCAAGATGTCTGAACTAGTATGAGGATGCCTTGCCTTTGTTGGCATGGGGTTAGCTAGGCTCTCAGCACCAAACCCCTCCCACATACCAGGCAAGCCTGTCCAAGGCTACTCTTACTGCTGTGGGAAAGTCTATGGAAGGGGCACTCACTCTACTATGATGTGCCCTTGCACATAGTATACATTCAATATGTGATAAATGTATTGATTGATTGATTGATTGGCGTCATAAAGCAGACCTCATACTTACCTGAGAAAAATACCATCCAATAGGCTAGAATTATTCCCTAGCCTTCTTCTAGCCTTCTTCACCCCTCTAAGCTTGAAATCAAACAACTGTAAAAGTTACAGCTTAGGAAATTATAGAAATGATCTCATCCACTCTCACAAAGTTATGCAACTTTAACTTAGTAGGAAAATCACTGGTTTGGGAGTCAGAGAGACCTGAGTCCAAGCCTCACTTCTATCATGTTTTAATGAGCAAATAATCATTTCCGAGGCTCTGTTCCTTATGTGAGTTACAGGGGATCATAATAATACATGTTTTACCACATGACTATCAAGGAATTCAATGACACAATTTATTTGCAATGGTCAGCAAAGTATCTTGCACCTGATTAGCAAGCATTTGAGACACTAATTAATTACTATTAATAGTGAAGAGATGAGAACAAAACTCAGGGGAATGACCTCCTACCCCTGTGGTCCCAGTGGCCATAATGACTTTCTTCCATTCAACCTACTCTCTTCTCAATTAAAAGTGAAGATTATGAAAAAATTAAGATAAACACTTGAAAATATGTTTATAACTCCTGAATGAATGTATTACACAAATAATATAATTGATTACTTCTGCAGAAATATTTTAAAAACTTAAGTTCTCTATGCTAGTTCTCTAGGAAACCAAATGTATGTCTCTACAATACACCTTCCCACCCAGCCCACCTTCTGCAAAGATCTAATGATATCATTGTAAATGGAAAAGTCATCAACACACAATCAACAGATTAAGTTAAATGCTAATGAGACTTCATATGTTTGACAGAGAAAACTCAGGTTTATTAGTATATGTTAAAATAAGGTGATAAAGTGCATAACCTAAAAAAAAATTACCTGAAGATCCAGAACCTCTATAATACTATAAAAATAAACTGCTAGAAATTTATTTTAAAAGTTTTCCTTATAAGAAAGCATTTTCTGTATAACTTTTAATGTGCTGTTTTTTAACACAATTCAACAAAACTCAAATGATAACTGCAGAATGCTTACCAGAAGAAATGCGTAGAGTTACATGCTGCAGGAGATAATTGTTCTGCAGGATGAGTAAGACCCTATACTTGACCTCAAATAAATTAACATTAAGTAGAGTGGATGAGTCATGTACTGAATGTAAGAATACTAAAAGGCCAAGGCAAGTACCAAAAGGAGTATGTGGGGATTTTTAAGAAAATACAATATTGGTTAGTTGATTCTGGAAAGGCTGAAAGGAGTAGGTTCCTTCCCAGTTTTTGAAAAGGCCCTCTTCTCTCCCTTCCTATAACCAAGCGAGGATGACATGAGAGTTAGAGGGAAATGAGAATAGAGAATCTTCTCTACTCTTTTTGGAGTGGCTGAAAGACTTTTCTTACCAGGGTGTGGTATAATAGAACAGGGTGTGGCAAAAATAGGTTTACAGTTGTCCATATGGAGAATCATTAATAAAAAATAATAGAAGAATAAACTGTCGTGTGTACTCACAACTGTAAACCTACTTTTGCCCACCCCCATTTAAGGGCCCTTGAGGTCAGAGAAATAGGGATTTGAAAACCTGACTCCATCTCTTACTATGTTTCAAGTTGCTTATCTTTTCAGTACTTCAGTGTCTACATCAGTAAGATGGGGATGATAAAAGATTTCTATCTGAATGTGAAAACAACGTGATAGATGGGGCTAAGTTTGGTGCCTGACACACAGAAAGCACTCAGCATGGTGTGACAATCAATGATGGCAATGTTGATGGTGGCAACGGTGGTGTGAATTCTGCCCTCCCAAATTGGCTCTGATGGGAAGTACAGTTGAAGAATCCCTAGGTTCATGAGGGTTCCCATATAAGCAATGCTTGATAAAGGTAAGCTGGCTGTACAAATGATTACGTACCATCTGGGAAAGGGGAGGGCCTCAGACTTGCTCAACTACTTAATAATATTAGTAATGGTAGTAGTCATGGAAGCTAAAATGCATCAGGTGCTTACTATATGCCAAACAATGTGCTGAATGATTTAAAAGAATTCACTCATTTATTACTCATAACAGCACTAGGCAGTAGATCCTAATATAATTTCTGTCTTTCAGATGTACAGTGAGGCTCAGAGAGTTTTTTACCATAAGCACCTACGATTACACCTTCAGTGTGATGGCAGTGAGTTCAACTTCAGTCTGTCTTACTTGTTCTTAGTCACAAAAGCCTACAGTTAAACATCTTTTCCCTTTGTCTGATTCTCCTCCTGACGCTTGAATATTTCACTTGGTCCAGTGGGTGAGGAAGGGAGAAAATTCTCTCCCCTTGACCCTGCATGACTTCAACATCCAACTTTGCTTCTTGAAACAGAAATTGTTTCAATGGGCAGCAATAAATGGTGTGTCTTGGTAAAGCCACCTTGATGATTAGGGGTCACATACCAGTGAAAGCAAATGTTCTGTCACAATGCTACCCTTGTACAGAAACAGGACAGGAATGGGAGTTGGGGAATAATGAAATAAGAAATAAGAAAGGTAGCGATAATACCTGGCAGGACAATGGTGAGGACGATGATGATAATAACAGTAACAACGGCAACACAGCAATAAATAGGCCTCGCAGTGCTCTAGGCATTGTGTTCAGTGCATGGCAATGGCAATGTCATTTAACCTTGAAAACAGTCCTATGAGGATGGAATGTTATTATGATTATTTTACCAAAGGAAATACTGAGGCCCAGGTAATTAGGTAACTTGCTCAAGCTTAAATGCTTAGCAAGTGGAAAGCACGGATTCAAACTATGCCCAGCACCTACGGTCTTAACCATTATGCCATAATGCCTCCTGAAGATAGAGAAATTCCAATCATCTTTCTCCACGACCCACTCCTGCACTCCAGACCTAAATAAGTCCAGGACAAAGAGAGAGCAAGCCTGGAGAGTGACAGCTTAGGGAGTGCTAATCATTTCAACGCAATGTTCTTTGCTTATTAAGACACAATTCTTGTGATAACTTTCTCAGCCAATTATCAAGAAACAGGAAGCAAAGATTGTATGTTCCTGCTTATAAGAAAAGTGGGATAGCATATTTGACATTGGGCTTAAATATCTCAGAAAATGTGGCACCAGTAGACATATACACTAGTAGAGTCTTTCCCCACCTACTAAATCCAAAAGCAATATTTCATTTTCATGTCACTTTTAATAGTTCCACTCTTCTCATGCCTGTGATTCATCCTCTGGCCTCTGTCTTCATTTCTCCATTTTTGTACAGAAAGATACTAAATCTATACTGATGAGAAAAGGGTGTGTTAAGGGAGGGAGCCACGTTGTCTTAATATTTGGGGGTTTTTTTCATCTTAATTCTATTATGCCAACTCTACTGAACTTAATTATAATGAATACAAAATTACGCAATTACCCTCTGTTCTATTCTGCAGATGCTATATTTTGATAAAATTTACTACATGCTGCTTCCCCTGAACACAAGAAATAAATGTGTGTTGATATAAAATTTGTTATAATTACAATTAAAATATAGTTTACATAATTATAGTGTTAAAATGAAATTATAGATGTGCAGAGACAATGTGGTCATGCTTTTTTTTTTTTTTTTTAGTATAAGTACATGTTTAGACCAATATCTGGTAGCTAAATGAATAAGGAACAGAATTTTGGTTTAACTACAAAGGCTATTTAAGGATTTGTAAATACCTAAATGGAATGTAAAACCAGTGAGATAAAAATTTCCCCACCATGTTTTCAATTGCAAAGTGAATGAAAGATGTGAAATCCCTGGTAAAGTTGTTCAAAGTAGCTACCCATATGGATATTATAAGACAAGCACATTATTTTTCCTTGAATACTGAGACAACTGCTTAAAGTATATCAGTATATGCAAATTCTCCACTGAGTTTGATTATATATATATATGAAATACATATTTGCACTCAACTAGATTGTTCACACCTACTTCTAATTAAAGAGGTACCCTATCACAATTAATTTAAGCCTTACAAAATGTGGTTATGGCAGCATTATCATAGTGAAAGGTAGGAGATTGGAATGTTCACTCTAAATTTTTGCAGTTACGATGTCTTGACTAAAATGTGTCACAAATACTATTAAAATAATGTCACACTATTTTGCTCAGTTTTAATGTGAATACAAACTAGAGTTGGCTCTTGATTAACTCAAGTTTGAGCTGCACAGTTCCACTTATATGTAGATATTTTTCAATAAATATACAGTCAACCCTTTGTATCCAGGGGTTTCACATCTGCAGATTCAATCAACTGTGCATCAAAAACAATATTTTTGAACTGCGATTCAAAGTCCACAGAGGTGGAGGGCCACCTGTATGCATTGTTCTACACCATTTTACATAAACAACTTTATCATCCGTGGATTTTGGTACTTGCGAGGGTCCTGAAACAAATCTGCAGCACTGAGGGGACAGAGAGTTTTTGAGGAGTCAGAAGTTCTGTGTGCACTTTGGACTGTGCAAGAAGGCCGGGGCCCCTAAACTCCATGATGGTGAAGGGTCAATTGTACAGGATTTTTTTCATTTCAGATCATTATTTTTAGCTAACCATTATTCCAGTTTTTGAGAACACAGTGCTAATCATATTACTTCATTTAATCTCTACATTGATGCTTCTTCCATGTATTCATTCTTAATATTGTTATTTTATTAAAATGTACCATTAGTCTAGGCCTTTCTTCAGAACTGCAGACTGGCACATATGACTGTATATTCAACAGCTCTACTTGGATCTCAAGAAAACATCTCAAATTTTATGGTTCCAAAACTTATGTTTAGTCCCCGAAATGTGTTTCTTTCTAAGGCTTTTCCTTCTCAGGTGATAGTAACTTCACCCTCCCAGTGGCTCAGTCCCCAAATCTTGTATCTGCCCTTGTCCCCTTCTTCCTTTCACATCTCCCATTCAACTCCTAGGAAATGTTGTCACAACCTTCCAAATCTGCCACTTCTTGGAACATCTGCTGCTAATATCCTGGCTCAAGCCACCAATATCTATGTTGTGGACATTAGCAATCTCCCCTTGAGATTTTGATTCCACTCTTTCCCCCTATCCTCAATACCACAGACAGCCTTATTATTTTAAAACAAGAGACAAATAGTGGAACACCTGTGCTAAAATCTTACCACTGGTTGCCTACATTTAGAGTAAAAGACAAAATGCTTGTGATGGTCTCCAAGGACCTACCCCATCTACCTCATCACACCTCTGCCCTCAAGCCCTCCTCCTGTCCCTTCCTCCCCACTGACTAACTCAACTATCGTGACCTCTCTGATATTCCTCTAACCTGCCAGGCATATTTTTGCCTTAGAGTTTTGGCACTGGCCACTCCTACTCTCAGTGTGTGGCTCCCCCAAATCCCTTGGACATTTCCCTCATTTCAAGTCTTTGCTCAAATGTCACGTTATGAAATCTGTCCTGAATACCGTATTTCAGATTAGAACCCACCTGTACACCCCTCCAGCACTCACAACGCAATACTCTTCAGTGCTCCAGATTCCTTTCCTCATTCCATAGCACTCATCAACTTCTAACATACCGTCGGGTTTATTTATAATTCTCATCTGTTCTCACATGACAGTGTAACCTGAGAGGAGAAAGGGAGGGAGGGAGGGAGGGAGGGGGGAGGAAGGAAGGAAGGAAGGAAGGAAGGAAGGAAGGAAGGAAGGAAGGAAGGAAGGGAGAGAGGGAGGGAGGGAAGGAGGGAAGGAAAGAAGCGGGAGAGAGAGGGTGGGAGGGAGGGAGAAAAGACACTTGTCTATTTTACTTACTGATAGGTATTAGCATGTAGAAAGTGCACATGGGGATACTTAAATATTTCTGGAAAAAATAAAGATGAGGAAGCTAGTAGTAAAGCTCAAAAGGTTTAAGTAAATTCCTCAAGGTTCTATAGCTAGAAAAGGGTCACAGTGGAATTTAAACTTGGAGCTGGCCTGCCCGCTGTCTTAGGCCCATGGACTTCATGATTCCTTTAAGGAGTGCCATGGGAATTCTCATTCCACTGAGTAGTGTCATTAAAAATAAATAAATAAATAAATAAATAAATAAATAAATAAATAATAAAAAACTGAAAAGGGGAATCCAGCACAAATTATAATGGTAATTTTACAGCAAATTTAGCAATAGTGACATTTAAGCAATAGTGGTATTTAATGATAGCATAATAATAATAAAATAACAACTTTTAAGTGTATTGAACACTCATTGCATACTAAATTTGGTACTAAAATGTTTCCATGGATGTTTTGTGCAACCCTTACAATGATGCATTCAGACAAGTTCATTTTTATTATCTCCATTTCAAAGATAAGGGAATTAATGAGAGAGGTGTGGTACCTGTTTGATCACAGTCATACATGGAATGAGCAGTAAGTGTAAATTTAAATTCAGATCTAACTCCAGAATTTTACTCTTAAGCCATACATAAAAATTTGGTAAGTCCCTTGACAGAAGTGTGTTT
The DNA here is from genome assembly GCA_004026545.1 of Mormoops blainvillei. NCBI lineage: Eukaryota > Metazoa > Chordata > Mammalia > Chiroptera > Mormoopidae > Mormoops > Mormoops blainvillei. The sequence goes on along the minus strand of PVJD01015112.1, from coordinate 406 downwards.
TCCACTAGAAAACAATCCTGCATTATGTCTGCCTATGTTAATGCCTTCAGAAAGGTAATCCATTTTAAAACATGATAAAAATGTTTAAATAGTATTTTAATAAATGTAAATCTTTACATGTAAACAATAATGCAGAAAAGCAGGACGAGCCCTTTGATGTGGCTTTCTTGCTATCTCCTGTCAAGACCAAGAGAAAAAAGCAGCAGTCACACAATAGAGATGGAGAAATCTGTAAACGATCAATTATAAAACTATTATACTGCAGCACTGTTATGGCAACAGGAAAAACAATCCATTAAACTTAAAATTCTCCTACTCCTCACTCTGCAGCCCATACAAACACTAATGTTGCATGTATTAGGATATATTTCATGGGCTCTATCAACTTCACTTTCTGCAACTGTAT
>PVJD01015111.1:0-26255 GCA_004026545.1 Mormoops blainvillei | reverse complement strand
GAATGAAGCAGAGGGTTGAAGTGGGAGGAGGATTAGGAAGTTAAACCTGCTGGGAATTTCCTGGAAATTTTTTATTGTTGTCATATCTGGGCCTCTCTGGGAACTCAAAAAGGAAATCCGGCTTAAGAATGGCCAGGGTTTATGAGAAGTAGGAAGCTCCTTTATATCCACTAATTGCTGTGAAGCCAAACTTGGCACAGGCAGGCTGCCCATCCCCCAGGGCTCAGAGGCGTGACTGGGATGGTATTGTGGGAAGACTTGGTGCTGTCATCCAGGCCTAACAGCTTGACAGCAGAGCACAGCAGTTCACCTATCCCCAATACGGTGGAAAGAAGACATTTTATCTTAGGCTGGACATTCAGAGTGTGTTGGGCCTAAGCCCATCCATTGTCTTGAGATAATTAGGGTAAAGGTAAAGAGGTCACTGGTCTAGCAGGTAGATAGTAGCTTCAGTGACTACTATTGTTGTGGTATTTCTCTGCACCTTCTCTACTCTGACACTCATCTACTCCCAGCAGGGTTCATCTCTCCCTGGGCTGCAATTTGTCCACACATTATTATTACCAGACAACCTGACGTTTTGAGTGACGTACTAGACACTCAAAGCATTTATTGAATCTGTAACTCTGAATGCTTCTACCCCAAAATTCCACCCTTCCTGTCTTTTTGGCATGAAGATTCACCTCAGCTAGGTAACTCGGACCCATTCCTGACTCTTAGAGAAAGTACTATTTTTAATCTTAAAACCACATTTTTAAGTATTATTGGTAATAGGTGGATTATGGCTGACTCCCATAGCTTTTCCACTTAGCCTCAGAAATACATCCCCCTTTGGAGCTTTCAGCAGTTTCCTAAGTGCTTATTAAGCATCTGCTAGTACCCATCAATTTAGGCACTAGGGATAGTCCTTATGAAGTATTTGCCATATGTCAGGCCCTGGGCTAGATACTAGGGATACAGAGAAGAAAACCTCTCCCTTCAGGGAGCTCACAATCTAATGGCCCACCACCAATGCCACAGTGGCCTCAAAGGACGCTTCATCCCCTTTAATATTTTGGCCCAAATAAGAGTATGTGAATCCTAGAACATTTACTAAAGACCCAGGGACAACACTGGGGAAATAATACACGGTCAGGCAGAAGTAATGCCTGCTTGAGTATGGTCGATAGGGTAATAATATGGGTGTAATAATTTACAGTTTTAATTTGAACATTTCACCTAAAATGTCATGGTGTACTTGAGTGTGATATTGTTATGTTACAGAATTACATGCTTATGATTTTGTAATAAAAAGGGGGCGTTATTTGTGCTGGACCCTGTACTATCGATTTTACTGATCTAGCCTGTAAATAATAACTTTCCACCCCAGTTGTTGGAATATGCCCTTAAATCCGTCTAGACACCGTGTTAACAAATTTGAAACTCCCGAGAGAGATTCCCAGATGCACTGGAATTCTCTCTCCACTTTCAGAGGGTCTCAGGCTCCAGTTTTTCACTGCAAGGTTATGCCCACTTTCTTTAAAAAATACTGAATTCTGGCCTCATCAGATCAATGACACAGTATAAGCCCATTAGCCAGAGAAGACAACTACAAAAGCCAGGAGCTGTTTCCTTGCACTCATCAACAGTCAGATTAACAAGTCATGTTGAGTCCATTTCCACAATGTTTCTGAAATCTGCAGTCACATTTCTCCCTAGTCTGAAATTCGAGACATCTCTATCCTGGGTTAATGCAACTCTCCTCCTTCCACACTGCAGCTGGAGCTGCAGATAGAACTCTGATACCTTAGTTCTAGCTTTGGCAATCTCCTGTGGCTTTTTTCCTGTAGGAGTCCAGATTCCTTATCATGACTCCCCTCAGTACTAGGCATCCACCCACTGTTCCAGCTACTTCTCTTGCCTCTAATTTTATGCTCCAGAAGCATGGAAGTCCTTTTTTTGACTGTTCCCTAGGCACAGCTCCCCTGACCACCTTTGCTTGGTGCAGTCTCTACTACTCAGGAAACCCTCCCCCTTTTACCTACCTAACTTGTACACAAACATGGCATCTCCCGGATGGCTCTTCTGACCATCCACACACCTTTCATTGCTTTGTGAACCTAGGTGCACTACAATGTTTCAATAATCCTCTCAGTTCACTACATTGTATTACAGTTCCTACAGTGGGCTGGTTCCCAAACATCCATCCTAGATTACCGGTACTATAAAGCAGTCATAGTATTTCTGTCCCCTTGCTATCGATGGTTCAGTGATGGACAGGCCTAAACTGATTTCTATTGAAACTTTAATGTTTCTCAGAAAAAAATTTTTACTGCGATCTACAGATAAACATTTTACTTCAGAAGACAATATTCACATATATAACTGAAACAAAAGCATCACAAAACATTTACCTTTACAAATATGCACACTATTTCTACTCTCTAGTTTTTCAGAAATACTGGTCCCACTCTGACTGGCATGGCTCAGTGGGTTGGGCATTGTCCCGCAAAGCAAAAGGTTGCCAGTTCAATTCCCTGTCAGGGCACATGCCTGGGTTGCAGACCAGGCCCCAGTTGGGGACACGTGAGAGGCAACCTATCAATGTTTGTCTTGCACATCAGTGTTTTTCTCCCTCTCTTTCTCCCTTCCCATCTCTCTAAAAATAATTTTTTTAAATAAAAAATACTGGCCCCAATTCACTAAATTAATTTTATAGCTCACTAATGGATTTCAACCTTTTCTGAAAAAACACCGATCTCAGCCAACACTATAGTAACTTACCGTACGTAGCCTTTGGGATAAAATCCAGACTTGTATCATGACACAAAGGCCTATGGCCCGGTTGCAGCTACCTCTCAGCCTTATCTACCATTACCTTCTCCATTCTTCATAGGAAAGTGCTTGTTACTTTGTGAACACACCTTTGTGTACCATGTTGCCTCTACGATAATGCTTGCGGTTTTTTAATTTACCTCCTACTTGTCATACCTCTGCTCAGAAGTGGCTTGAGGCCTCCGAATTCCACTTCACCCTCCAAATGGGGCTAGGTCCCTTCCTGTGTGCCGGTGTAGTCCTCAGGCCATCCACCTATCAAAGCTTTCATCATACTGTACCCCAGAAGCCTGTTTGCTTGACTGATTTCCTTCACTCAACTAACAGCTCCCAAAGCTAGAAACTGGAACTCAATCTTCTGGATAACTCTATTCCTACCAAAGGATCGGGTTCATAATAGGTGCTCGATATAAATTTATTAAAGGAGGAGGAAGTAAGCTACATGTTATCCATGACCTATTCAGCTCTCGGGCTGAGCTTTACAAAACTATAAACAGTGTTGTGTGCAGGGATGTTACTAAGCTGCACTGCTGAGTATACTAAGGCTAAAGAAATGGACTTCTTCCTCTCCAGGGACTTAAGTGCTCATAATGACTGTCAAAAATGTAAGCACGTATCTAATTCATTTCCCACACATTTCAAATTCCTGTTCCTGAACTCTTTCTCACCAACCCACAGGCAGAAAATACCTATACATTTTTTAAGACTTAACCAAAAGCTGAAATAATGCGTCTTTCATGAAGTATTCACTGAATTCCCTAAACAAAGCGAGGCACTTTTCCAGTGATCCAATTTCACACTGTACACCCTTCACTAGATAGTGAACTCCTTGAGGTTAAGCAAAATATCTACTACACTTTTGTGCCATCCAGTAGAGAACATGGGACAAAACAATCATCTAAAAATATTGACTGTATCAATGCATCGAATGAAGTTCTTCATCCTAGCTTGGTAGGTAAAGCTCACTAACTCCTCCCTTCCCCAGCTTCCTCTTCATCTGAAAAAGAACTTCCTGCAGTGCTGATTTCCCATTGTTCGCGACTAAATGTTCTGTACTCCTCAAGGCTTGCTTTCCTCTCCATGCCCTTAAACACATGGGCATGTTGTAATTCATGTCTCTGACTCTGGGACATGAATTTGGTAGTTATACTTGTTATACTTGAGATTCTCTAATTGTAGAAATGTTCTATAATTAGACTTAATTAATTATCATTATAACATAATTATAACAAATGATTTGCATGCCTGTATTTTGAGGAAAGGAGTTTAAACTTTTCTGGCATTTTGCATTATGTTCCACAACATAAAAATCTTTTTTTTTTCAGTTCTTAGTAATTAAATATTGTACATTACACACACACACACACACACACACACACACAAACTTCTGTCAAAACTGATGCTATAGGAAAATGAGCCTTGTTAACACTGGCTTTTGGCACACCACTATGTAGCCCAGCATAAGAAGCACAGCATTAAAACTTTACTACTGTTCACTTCAAGGCAATGAATACAAAGGCTGTACCTAGGGATATCATGGAAAACTTAATATTGTCCTGACATAATTTCTAATTGTTTTCCCTTAAAACTGTCTTGGAAACTTTCCTACAGTTATCTTTGTATCCCATAAGGATAAAAGAAAGATAAAATAGTTCAGTTTTAGTGCTGAGTTTAAGATGCCTGGGAGCATCTGGAGCTTAGGAAAGAGTTCTTTGCTGGGAGAACAGAGTTGGGAGTTCTCAGCAATCAAAACTAAGGAAATGAATGGGGTGACTCAGAATATATATGCAGAGGGAAAGGAGGCTTAGGTTAGACATTAGGGGATGACAGGATACAGAGCCTAGGAAGGAGACCTCTTTTAAGAGGGAAGAGAACCTGCAAAATTCATCACAGTACCTAATGTAGTGTCTTCCTTGTGCATAGAAGGCACTCAAAAGTAATCAAGTATATTCAGCAAGTATATTCCTTTTCCATTCAAGGCACTTTGCTAGGATAGAGAATACAGGGATGACTTTTCAAGAACCCAATAGGCCAACTGGAGAGACAGAGCGTAAACAAATACAACACAGTTGACAGTAGTATGAAAGTGGTGCACATAAGACTTACTGGAATACCAAGAAAGGAGGAGGTCAATGAAAAATTTCAGAGGAAGCAATGCTATGGTTGAATCTTGAAGAAAGTAGTTATTCACCAAGCATGGGAGAGAGAAGTCAGCTGTGAGGGCATTCCAGGCAGAAAGAGCTGCAGGTATAGGTGTACTGATTTATGAAGCAGTATGTAGTGGTTGAGAAAGTCCAAGTAAGTAAGTTGGTACAGCTGGGATTTAGTATTTGACCAAGTAGTAGAGGAAAGCCAAGCAAGATCAGGTTACAAAGGGGCCTGTAAGACATGATAAAATGCTTGGATTTTATCCTGAAGACCAGGGGAAGCCACTTAAGTATTTTTAAATGGAGAGACAAGGGATCAGATTTACATTTCAGAAAGATCATTCTTGCATCAGTCTGAAAGATGGGTTAGAGGTAAAGACATCAAATGGGAGCCTAGTTTAGGAATTCAAGGAGAGTTGATTGAAGACAAGACTAGGCCAGAGGCAGGGTATGTAGAATCTGACAGATTAGACAGCCCTTGAAGACATAGAATAGATGAGACATTGTGTGGATTACATGAGGTAGATGAACTTGAGTCAAGGATGACACCAAGTTTCTACTTAGGTGAAGTAATTCCATTCACAGAGAATCATTCCATTAACAGAATAGCAGAGGAGAAGCAGATCTGAGATTACTATGATGAACTTTGTTGAAAACATACTATTCGTGGTAAGGATCTATCTTGTGAACACAGGATATATGTAACAGTTGTGCGAGCTTAGTAAGAGGCTGTATGTGAACTAGCAATAGAGATGTGAGAGTCGCACATACACACACACTTGAGAATGGAAGCAATTGGACTAGATAAGATTTCCAACAAAAAAAATACAGAGTAAGAGAAAAATAAGGCCTAGAATAGAGCCAACATGCAAAGACCAGACAGAGAAAGAAGCCCTTCTAGGACAGTAAAAGAAGGACTACAATTAGGACAACTGGTGTCTCAAAATCTAGAGGATGAGGATGTCAAAAACATCTATTTGTGTCTATATCCCTTAGTAGATTGTGAATTCTTGGGGGCAGATACTAGATAATTTGTGTATTGTCAGAACCTAATGTTGGCCAGGCTCCAGAGTAGTGGTTTAATGCATATCTTTGGCCACTGGACTTGGGAATTAGGGTGTTCACTATTGACCACTGACAGAACAGTGTCTTGAGAGGGGCAAAAGACCATAGGAAAACTCAAGAAGTTAGGCGACAATGAAAAGAGAAGACAGGGCAGAGATATGCAATACCTTGAGAGGAAAACATTTAATGTTTGTGCCTCCCCTCCAACTAAATTCATATGATGAAATCCTAATGCCCCATGTGATGGTGTTAGGAGGTGGGGCCTTTGTGTGGAGTCCTCATGAACAGGATTAGTGTTCTTATAAAAGAGATCCCGTAGAGGTCCCTTGCCCCATCCACCACTTGGGGACACTACGAGATGACACCTGCTATGAACCGGTAAGATGGCCCTTACCAGAACTCGACCCTGCTGGCACCTTAATCTTGGACTTCCCAGCCTCCAGAACCATGAGAAATACATTTTTGTTATTTCTAAGCTATCCATTCTGTGGTATGTTGTTATAGCAGCATGAAGACACTATGACCATTTTATAATGAGTATTTCTGCCAGTCCTTAGTCATGCAGATAGACACTATAGGTTGAAGGCAAAGGATGGAGAGAGGAGAGCTTTCTCATTCCCCATTGTGGCTTCCATGTCTCCTCCACCTCTAAGTAAACCCCTTCTCTTTTGGGAATTGACATTGGTTTTACCACCTCCTCCTGATGGTCTTTTTCTTAGCTACTAAGGCCTAGACCACATGCTGGCCCAACCCACAGTAAGTAAGTTGGCAGGTTTGCAGTTCAAGGCCATATACCTTTGAGGAGAAAATAGCCCTGAGCTAGTCGCAAAATGAATCATTAAATTCAGTCAATAGGAGACTTAAAAGGATGGGCTAAAATACCATTCATTTAAAATACAACTGAGAAGTCAACACGGGACTACAGAGATAGAAGCCAAGTACAGAAAAGTCAAAGTCCTCTCTGGAGGAGTCTCAACAACTGAGAACCAGCTCCCCTCATTTTTATAACATGCTGGGCAATTCATGCTGGGCTAATTGGGGATAGAGGTGAGGAAAGACAGCTTCTGGTTACATATTTAGTGAAGTCTTAGGCTCAGAGCCTTGTTTACCATCCTGAGGCTTGCTACCATCCCATTCATGTGCTTACCCTATCCAAGTGCATACCCCATTCAAGACTCCGGTCCCATAGTTCCTCACTGTTCCCTCCTGAAACACATCCATTCAGCCTACTCTATTTACCAGGTCTTTAACACTTTTATGACCAGATTTGCTTTACCCATGAAATTTTATCCTCCAGAATCTCACTCTGTAAACCCACCTTGCCTCTGGTTCTCATCCCCTTGCACACATACCAAACTTTCAAACTCTTGTAACTCCAGTCCTTTGAACTCTCTTTTCTTCCTATATATTGCAGGTCTTTCTTCCTTTCAAACCATGATCCAACATTTCATCCATTCTCATGGAAGCCCCTATTTAACCCCATGACTTTCTCTCCCACACACTTAGAAGAATCATCAGATTTCTCTACTCCTGGGCCCTCATCAATGAGAGCTCCTGGGAACAAAAAAAATATCACAAAACCAATAGAACTGAAATCAGCAGAGCTGAGCCCTGAACAAAACTCAGTAATCCTGGATTGCTCAAACCTGTCATCTCTTTGACTCCTGATAACTTTCTCCACATTTCTTAAACTCTTTGGATCTTCACCTCTTACTATCAGCAACAACCCCTCCCCAAAAAAGTGCATAGTCTATAGGCATTGTCTTTTCAATTTTCTACCCTCTCAACCCTTATCTGCATCCAGAAATTAGGCAATTAGTTGAATATCTATTTACTAAAGATACTACATCCAATGATCAAGCTACCTAAAGGTCAATTCACCAAGTTTTTGAAATTTGTCAACTTTGAAAACATTTGCTTTTGAACACCCAAATCCAATTTGGTGAAATTATCAATTTACCAAAAATTTGTTTCTATCAATATTATTTATAAAATTTATAGTAATTGTGCTGCATGAAAAGTTTAATAGTTTTGTGCATTCTCATCTTTGTTACCCTTCCAATTAGTTTCAGTTTTATTTCTACCAAAGTCTTTTTATGAGATCTGTTGTGTACCAGGTTTCAATCAAACTCTGTCGAATGTCACTTTTGTGTGTGATACTCATTTCAGACACTTAGGATTCAGATACCTACAACAAATTGATTATTCTCATTTAATCTAGCTAATAAATAGATCTATGAATTAAAAACAGCACTTTCTAACTGATTTTATGAGGCCGGGCTTACCCTGATACTAAAACCAGAAAAAATTAACAAGGAAAGAAAAGAACAGATTACTGTCTCTTATGCAAAATTACTCAGCAAAATAGTAGCAAACACTATCCAATGACATAGAGAAAGAATTACACACTGTGACCAAGTAGATTTATCCCAGGAATACATCTTGGCTTACCATTCGAAAACCAAGTAATGCACAATAATACACCATAGCATATCAACAGACTAGAAACAAAAAGCATGATTATCTCAGTAGACACACAAAAGTAATTTGACAAAATCTGACACCTTTTCCCGATAAAACCAATCAATAAACTAGGAATAAAGGGAACTTCTTAACATAATAAAGAGCATGTGTAATAAAACCTACAGCTAACATCATACTTAAAAGATTGTATGCTTTCTAAAATCAGGAACAGGACCAGGATGTCCATACTTGCTACTTCTATTCCATATTGTATTGGAAGTTCCACCAGGGCAATTAGACAAGAAAAAGAAAGAAAAGACAACTGTATTTGAAAAGAAGAAGTAAACCTTGGCTGGTGTGGCTCAGTAGATTGAGTGCTGGCATGCGAACCAAAGGGTCACTGGTTCAATTCCCAGTCAGGGCACATGCCTGGGTTGTGGGCCAGGTTCCCAGTTGGAGGGATATGAGAGGCAACCACACAATGATGTTTCTCTCTCTTTCTCCCTCCCTTCCCCTCTACAAAAATAAATAAAACCTTTAAAAAAAATAAAAGGAAGAAGTAAAACTGTCTCTATTTGTAGATGATGTGATCTTGTGTGTAGAAAATACTAAAAAAAAAGAAAGAAAAGAAAATCCTAAGGAATTCACCAAAAAATACCCCAACCTATTAAAACTAATAAGTTAATTCATCAAGGTTACAAGATATAAGATCGATTTCCAAAAATTAATTTTATACTAAAACCAACTGTATTTACACACACCAGCAATGAACAACCCAAAAAAGAAGGTAACAAAATTCTATTTACAGTAATAGCAACAAGGATAAAATGGTGAAGAATAAATTTAACAAAAGAGTACAAGGTTTTGGAGGGGCGGGACCTGGCTGCCAGGATGAAGGACCCGGGAGAGCTTGAGTGGCTTGGCGTGGCTGAGGGTGGTGAAGGGCAGTTGGTGGCTGCCAGATCATGCTGAGTACAGTGTGCAGTGGTCACCCTTCACAGCTGCGAAGGCCACACATGCTGCTGTCCATGGTGATAGCCCACAGGTGCCTGCATATGTGGGGGTTGGGGCAAGTAGGCTGACAAGAGCTAGAAAGCCAGGGAACCACCCTATGTCTTGTACCTGGAGCTACTAGAGTTCTTTGAGTGCCCACTCTCCAAGAAACCACTCAGATTGACAAGTCAATTGATTAAATAGTGTTGTGGGAAGCTCAATTCTTCTTGCAGATACAACAAAGAATTACAGATCAGCAAGCCTGTTAGGATGTAAGCAAAGTTTATAAGAGATGCTTTCTCATGAAAGAGAACAGGTCTAACTGAGGTGGGTGAGAAAGGCATAGACACTAGGTCTCTTGGTCCTGAGGACTTAACATAATTTGTGGGGTGGGGTAAGGGAATTACACATGGATTTGGTGGGAGAAAGTGGTGCATACTCTTCCAAGAGAGGGCATGACCTCCTAAGCATAAGTATGGGTGGGGGTCCATTAACCCAGATTTTTATCTTGCTCCAGACCACCTCTTGTTATCCTGTTAAAAACATACAGGCAGTTAATCAAAGTTATTTATGAGCTTTTTCTGCAAGTACTATGGATCCCCCTCACCCCTCCTCCTTCTCCTAAACTTCTACCTAACAGTAAGAGTTGAGAATAGCCTATCTAATTATTGATGTAATTCCTAATATGAAACCACAGGCATCTAGAATGACACAACAAAATATGAAGGGAGAAAATATGGAGCAGCACTAGACCATAATTAAAAACAACAAACACAGCTACATTTTTAAAATACCATCTACCTTTTTAAAAGTCAGGACGACAGGTAATAAGTGGGAGAGAAGAATGTTTCTGTCTCTTCCTACCTTGACTGTCCTTATTCCATTGGTCTCTTTAGCAGGACTGTTCTGCTCAGCCTCTGTGGGCGAAAATTTACATCACGGCTGCACTAGAACAGCTAGGCTTTGCTTTTACAGTTTGCTGTAGCCCATTACCATAAAGGTGTGTGTGTTCTTCCACCTTTGGACTGGGGTGGGTATTAAATTCTTCAGGCATAGTTAATGCAACCAGAGCCAGGAGAGTGTGTATATTAATGATCAACTGCATGGAAATACTGGAAAACTGATGGAGGAACTCAAGAGTTAAAAATTTTAGTTTCAGTCATAGTTGATAGGCTAAGTGATTAATGTATGCGGAAAGCTGTTATTCCAGGAATTGATATGTATGACCAATGACTCCAAGAGGTCAACAAGCAATTCAACCTTTGTACCTCAGGGGATCTGTAAGCAATGGAGATGGTGTCTGAGCCATTGTGTTCCAGGGAGGGAATGCCTAGTGATGCAGATAAACGGATATCACCTGGAGGACAACTCTTATCCAATTAACCTTTTTTCCAAACCCCTCACCTACCCTTTCTTCTCCTTATAAAAACGTTGGCCTGAGATGAAATGTTAAAACAGATTTTAGGGTACATAACCCGCTACCTTCTTCGACCGTGGCATCTGAATAAAGTGCTTATAAAGATTCAATCCTTGTCTCTACTTATTGATTCTGGTAATGATAAGCAGCACGAATGCCTCCTTTTCCAGTGTCACCACTTAATTTTCAAGAAAAAAAGTGTTACCTTGCTTCTGTCAGAGTCTTAGGACTATGGGAGGCTTAAACTACAGAAGCTTCTTTTATTGTACTTCAGTTTTGCCCTTATTTTTTGAAGGTTCTAATTTATAACTGTTGTATCAGAAGAAACATTTCAACAAAGTATCTGGAAGGAAATGAACAACCCCAACCATCATCTCATGATTTTATTTCTTATCCCTTTCTTCCTCTGAAAGAGCCCTCACACTGACTTACTCAAATTCACTTGCTCTGAGCTCCAGCACTGGTGTAGCAGCTCAAAAGGTACCAGGGACATACGGGGAGGAACTGAATTGTCTGGCTTCAGGGCGAGGGCTGGAGGGACACCTTTTTCCCAAGCAGAGGAGCTGGGAGAGGCCATTGTTCCCTTGCAGAGCCCTTCCTGCAATGAGCCAGCAGGCAGGCGCCATATCTGAGTACCCATCAACCCGGCCATCACTGTTCACCCAACCCTGGTGATTCCCTAACACCCCCACACCCAACCAACTTGTGAGCCCACCTAAGCTGTTTCCAGTGGCTTTCCCATACAAACTACCTCTCTTGGTTTATGCATCAGACTTTCTTAAAATCTCTCTTGCAAGCAGCATCTGGCCTCAGTGAGCCCTGTACCTCTCACTAAGTGTCCCCAGACCCAGCAGTAGCAGCAGCCAGGCTTGGTTCACAACTTGACCTCTCCCAGGCACCTCCAAGCGCAGCAGAAGTATCAGCCATGTGCAGATTTCCTCTTAGCTCATATCAGGTGTCCCAGGCGGGGCACAAGCAGTGGCTGACCTTGGTCTGAACCTCCATTAAGTCCCAAACCCAGTACACTGGGTGAACAGCTTCAGACCATGCCATATTACAACTTGCCATGGGCAACACAATCAAGGAATGGACTTGGTGGACACCAAAGCCCCACCGAAGGGGTCCTGCTCCATGGGGTAAGCCCCTGCACAGCAACTTCTCCACTGTGTTCACAGCTGGTCTTTGCAGAAAATCATCCTTGCAGACAATAGACCTTGGGGATCAATCCCTCCCAGTGATGTGCCAACAGCAATGAAGGCTCAATTACAGTGGGAGGATACACCCAGATCACATGGCAGGTGCACATGGAGTACCTGGCTCAGTGACGGGGCAGACTGCGCTCATGGACCGTACAGGACACCTACTACAGAAAGCCACTCTACCAAGGTAGGGAAACACAGAAGCTCTACATAACACACAGAAACAAACTTAGGGCAGCAGCTAAAATGCAGAGACAAAGAAACAGGTCCCAAATGAAAGAACAGAAGAAATCTCCAGAAAAAGAGCTAAATGAAATGAATGCAAGCAAACTACCAGACACACAGTTCAAAACAATGATTATAAAGATGCTCAGGGAGCTTAGTGAGAACTTCAACACCATAAAAAAGGACATGTAAACCATAAGGAACCAGTCAGAAATGAAGAATACACTAACTGAAATGAAGAATACATTACAAAGAACCAAGAGTAGAGTAAATGAAGCAGAGGATCAAATCAGTGATTTGGAAGATAAGGAAGCAGAAAACAACCCAGAATTCCAAAAAATAAGGTTAGTATAAGGAGCCTTGGGACAACTTCAAAAGTACCAACATTCACATCATGAAGGTGCTGGAAGGAAAAGAGGGAGAGAACAAGGAATTTAAAACCTATTTCAAAGAGTAATGATAAAAAACTTTCTTAACCTGAAGAAGGAAATAGACATACAAGTCCAGGAATCACAGAGTCCCACTCTGTGATGAACCCAAAAAGATCTACACAAAGACACATCATAATTAAAATGCAAAAGGTTAAAGACAAAAAGAGACTCTTAAAACCAGCAAGGGAGACACAGTCAGTTGCTTAAAAGAGAGTTACCATAAGGCTGTCAGCTGATTTCTCAACAGAAGCTTTGCAGGCCAGAAGGGATTGGCAAAAAATATGCAGAGTGATGGAAAGCAAGGAGCTGTAACCAAGAGTCCTCTAGCCTGCGAACCTATGATATGAAATTGAAAGACAGATAAAGTGCTTCCCAGACAAGAAAAGCTAAAGGAGTTCATCACCACCAAACCAGTATTACTAGAAATGTTAAAGGGTCTTCTTTAAGAAGAAAATAATATCAAAAATATAAATAATAAAATGGCAATAAATACATATCTATCAACAATTTCTTTAAATGCAAATGGTTAAATGATCCAATCAAAAGACATACAGTGACTGAACAGATAACAAAACTAGACCATTAACTGTGCTGTCTACAGAGACCCACTTCAGATCAAAAGACACACACAGACTGAAAGAGATGGAAAGAGATATTCATGAAAATGAACACAAACAAACAAGCAAACAGAAAGCTGGGGTGGCAATACTTATATTAGACAAAACAGACTTTAGGACAAAGGCTATAGCAAGAGACAAAGAAGTTCCCAGCAACTCCACTTCTGAGTATTTATCCAAAGAAACTCAAAACACTAAATCAAAAAGACATATCCATCCATATGTTTATTGCAGCGTTAGTTACAAAATCCAAGATATGGAAGCAACCTAAGTGTCCATCGATAGATGACTGGATAAAGAAGAGGTGCATAAGCACAATGGAATATGACTCAGCAACAAAAAGGAATGAAATCTTCCCATCTGCAACAACATGGATCAACCTAGAGGGTATTATGCTGAGTGAAATAAGTCAGACAAAGACAAATGCCAAATGATTTTACTTACATGTGAAATCTCAAAATCAAAATAAACAAACAAGCAGGACAGACACAGACTCACAATGCAGAAAACATTTTGACAGTTGCCAGGGGGTGGGGTGGAGGGATGAGTTAAAAAAGTAAAGAGATTTAGAAATATGAATTGGTAGTTACAGAATAACCACATAAATGTAAAGTATGGCATAAGGAATATAGTCAATAATATGGTAATGACTATATATAATGTCAGATGGGTACTAGATGTATCAGGGTGATCACTTCATAAATTATATAAATGTCAAATCATGGGGGTTGTACACTTGAAGCTAATTTGATACTGTACATAAACTGTTAAGTTAAACATTAAAAATAAATAAATATATAAATGAATAATTACAAATGTTGATAAGTAAGTGGGAGTAATTAGAGCCCTAATGTGCTCCTGGTGGAAATGTAAAATGGTGCAGCTGATGTGGAAACAAAGAAGGAAGACCTACCTTTTGCGAAAGCATGGATGGAACTGGAGACTATTATGCTAAATGAAGTAAACCAGCTGGTGAAAGACAAATACAATATGATCTCATTTATATGAGGAATCTAATTAACAAAATAAACCATGGAGCAAAATAGAACTAGAGGCATAGAATCATGGAATAGACTGACAGTGTTAAGGGGGAGGATGGAGGTGGGGACTGTTTGAAAGTGTGAAGGAATTAGTCAAAGGACATATATGAAGGACCCACTGACATGGACAAAGGTGTGGGAATTGACTATGGAAGTGAGGGGTGGGTTGGGTGGAGGGGGATGAAAGGGGAAAAATTGGGACACCTATAACAGTATAAACAATAATAAATATATATACATACACATAGAAAAAAAGAAAAGTTTGGCAACCTCTCCTCAAATATTTCCTCGAAAAGTTAAATACAGAGTTACAATATGTACCATATCAGCAATTCCACTCCTAGGTATATACCCAAGAAAATGGAAAACATATGCCCACACAGAAACTGTATACATATATTCACAGCAGCTTATTCATAATGGCCAAAAAGTGGTAAAGAAAAAGTACAAATTTATATCTGATGAATGAATAAACAAAATGTGATATAGCCATACAATGGAATATTATCCATTATTAAAAAGGAATAAGGTACTGATATATGCTACCACATAGAAGAATCTCAAAAACATGCTAGGTGAGAAAAGCCAGACACAGAACACATATTGTATTTTATTTATATATATCCAAAATAGGCAAATCCATGAAGACAAAAGATTATTGGTTTCCAGAAGCTGAAAGAGAGGGAGTAGGGAGTAACTGCTCCTGGGTATGATGTTTATGAGCAAAGAAGACATTCTGAAATTTGATTGTGGTAATGGATATACAACTTTGTGAATGTACTAAAAACCAGTGTCGATTTGATGTAGTCCCATTTGTTTATTTTTTCCTTCATTTCCCTCTCCCTAAGAGATATATTGGCAAAGATATTGCTATGCCAGATGTCTGAGATTTTACTGCCTATATTTTCTTCTAGGATTTTTATGATTTCATGACTTACATTTAAGTCTTTTATCCATTTTGAATTTATTCTTGCGTATAGGGTAAGTCAGTGGTCTAGTTTCATTTTTTTTCATGTACTAGTCCAATTTTCCCAGCACCATTTACTGAAGAGACTTTTTTACTCCTATGCTCTTGCATCCCTTGTTAAATATTAATTAACCATAAAGGTGAGGGTTTATTTCTGGGCTTTCTATTCTGTTCCATTGATCTATTTGCCTGTTCTCATGCCAGTCTATTTTGATTACAATGGATTTGCAGTATAGTTTGATATCCACTATTGTGATCCCTCCCACTTTCTTCTTCTTTCTCAAGATTGTTCAGGCTACTCTGGGTCTTTTTGTTGTTGTTGTTGTTCCATGTAATTTTTGGAATATTTCTTCTATATCTGTCAGAAATGCCATCGGCATTTTAATAAGAACTGCACTGAATCTATAAATTGTTAAACCATCAACAAAATGGAAGGGGAACTGACTGTATGGGAGAGCATATTTGCCAATGATACATCTGTAAGGGGTTAATTTCCAAAATACATAAAGAACTTAACACCAAGAAGACAAACAATCCAATTAAGAAATGGGCAAAGGACCTGAACAGACACTTCCCCAAAGAGGACATACAAATGGCCAATAGACATAAAAAAAGTTCAACATCACTGATCATCACAGAGATGCAAATTAAAACTACAATGAGGTATGACTTCACACCTGCCAGAATGGCTACCATCAATAAATCAACAAACAGCAAGTTCTGGCAAGGATATGGAAAAAGGGAATCCTAGTGCACTGCTTGTGGGAATGCAGACTGGTGCAGCCATTGTGGAAAACAGCATGAAGTCTCCTCAAAAAATTAAAAACAGAACTGTCATTTGACTCAGTAATTCCACTTTTGGAAATATATCCAAAGAATCCAAGACTCCAATCAGAAAGAATATATGCACCCCTATGTTCATAACAATATTATTTACAATACTCAAAATCTGGAAACGGCCCAAGTGCTCATCAGCAGGCGAGTGGATAAAAAAGCTGTGGTACATTAACGCACTGGAATGCTATGCAGCTATAAAAAAGAAGGAACTCTTATCCTTTGCAAAAACATGGATGGATCTGGCGATTACTATGGTAAGTGAAATAAACCAGTCAGAGAAAGACAAATACCATATGATGTCATTCATATGTAGACTCTAATGAACGAAATAAACTGACAAACAAAATATGACCAGAAGCATGGATACATGGAACAGACTGACAGTTCTCAGAGGGAAAGGGGTTGGTGGGGACTGCAAATGATTAGCTAAAGAACATACATGCATATATGCATAGTCCATGGACACAACAACAATGGGGTGAAGGCCGGGGGAGGTGGGGTCTGGGTGGAGGGGGGCAAAGATGGGGGAAAATGGGGGATATCTTTAATAGTATCAACAATAAAAGAAAGTAAAAGACTCTAAATTATATCTTTTTAAAGGATGGACTTTATGGTGTATAAATTGTATCTCAATAAAACTGTTATTTAAAGAAATAAAAAAATAAAATCAAAATAACCATATATATAAGTAGAAACAACTACATAAACAAGGATAAGAATAAGCAGAGCTCTTCCTAAAATAGTCTTTCTATTTTGATATGAAAGGAACTGGCAGAAACTCTATAAATGTTTCTTAGATGTCACTAAGGCAAGGGGCCCATTTATCGGTCTTCATGAGATCTGAGAACAATTATCTTGAACTAACAGGTTTATAATAGAATTTATATAATTAATTCTATCACTTACTGCAGTAACCATTAAGAGCATTTACCAGCCAACATGAGAATATAGACTGGCCATATTTCAGTCTCTACCTATATATCTATTAAAATTATAAATGCAAAAAGTGATAAAGAATGGCAAAGTTTTGGATTGAAAATGCTTTGGAAAAGAAAAATCCTCCTCCCCAATGGCTAGTTATAAAATTTTTGGCATTTGAGTCATTGCACAACACTTGTGGAGCAAAATACACAAGAAATTCTCATTCCCAAAAGTCACAGATTCAAAGCAAGGAAAAACTTAGAATACACTGAACTTTGGCCAACCATGGCAAAATAACTTCACTGAAACAGCTGCAAATAAATTAAAACTAAGCTAAGCTAAACTTCAAATTAGTCAACTGATCCTTTGTAGAAATCTTCACAAGTAGTTAAAATCCATCCAACCATGCAAATTGTTGTAAACTTTACACATAATTAAAAGAAAAAAATTTTTAGTAAATTGACAAAATTGGTAAATTTCAGCAAATTGATTACTGCAAACTGAAAGTCAGAGAACTGGCTTTCCTTACTTCCCATCCCAGACCATAGGAGTCCTTGGTCTTCACATTTAGCCCCTCCATCTGTTTTAGGTCCCAGTCATCCCCTTCTGCTTTCTCTGGCCCTTGCTCTGTGGGAGACAATCTGGAGTGTCCTTTTTCCTCCTAGAGCCTGTAAAAGAACGGAAGTCCTTCAGAGCCTGGAAAACATACTAGCTCTTGGAAGATCCCAACTCAAACAGTGCTGGACTCTGGCCATTTCTTAATAGTCCTGCTCACTTTCTCCAGGGCTGGGCTGTACTGAAGAGCTCTGATGACTTGTGGCTTCTTGCGAGCATTTTAAAGAGGAACCGAGGCTTGGAGCAGTCCGAAAACAAGCACTGCCGCTTCCAGTGCTGCCTCCTGCGCTAAAAAGGCACAAACGAAACAGAGCCAGCGAGAATTGTTGACCTCCCATCCTGTCATTCAGGATCATAGTTCACAAGGTGTGTCTTTTGGGCCACCTCTCCTTTCCCATGTGGTCCATCCCCACATTCATCTGACCTTCCCTGCCCCTAGGTAATTCACACTGTGGACCCATCTCCCAGTCCTTCGTGTTCTGAAACCTCTATTTCATGGTGGAAAAGCCCTAAACTCTCAGCCCCTTTATATACCTCCGAGCCTTCACTTCCATCTCAGTGTTGTCATAAAATGACCTCCCCTCTTTTTCATCAATTAATTTAGTGTAGCTCTACCTATATCATTTGTTCTCTCACCAGCATTCTCAACTCCATCATCCTCTAAGCCAATGAGCCCACCAGCCATCATTTCTCTCAACAGTGTCTCCACCTTTTTAACACTTTCTTCAAGATTCCTAACATATCTCCTCCATCTACCCCATTTTTCACAAAATTCAAACTCCTCCTCAGAGAGAGTGAATCACCAGGTGTGAGGCATCAAATTCCTGCTCCGTCCACGTTCCTCTCACACTGCCCTCACTCTCCCCTCACACTTATCTGCATCCTCACTCATCTCCCCTTTCAGTCTTGAAGGAGGTAGTGCATCTTTTCTGTTGAAGACCAACCCCTTCTTGTAGTCCTGGTTAAGTCTTCAGCCCCTCCTCTCTCCTTTGGGAACCTGCTCCACTAGACCTTGCTTGTCCATTTTCTGTGGTGTTAGACATGGTCCTGCTGCTTTCTTCCAAGCAACTCTCCCTCAATCCTTCCGCTCCCCACTCTTTCTCCAAGCCTCTTATTACCTGTCTTCTCTTTCTTTTCTTACTGCACTCAGTAGTGGTCCTTGATTCTGCTCTCTCACTAACATCCTTTCTTAATTCTGGAATAGCCCCTTCATGTCAGTCACTCACCCAATAAATATTGATCGAACACTACTTACAAGCAGACCCTGCTTCTATGTGCTGCAATGGTGAACGAGCCAAGCTTACTGTTTAGTGGAGTACATAGACGTTTAATCAAATACACACCAGAAACTTGCAACTGTAATAAGTGCCACCAAGGAGAAGAACCAGACACTATGAGAACCCATCGCATGGGGATTTCACCTAGTCAGAAAGGTCAGGGAAGGTGTCTGTGATGGAGTGGTGCTTCAGCTGAAGCCTGAAGGGTAAATGAGAGGTCATTTAACAGAAGAAAGGGCCAAAGCATGACCTAAGGAAGAGAACTAGTTTATGCAATAGCATTTTTAACAATCAGTGTGAGTGGGAGCTGCCATCTTAAATAATCATGCCTTCTGCTCCCAAGATTGACCTGGATGGACACAGCCATCAACCCAGGGCATCTAGAGCTTTCCTTAGGACTTCTGAATTTTTGGTACTGTTATAAGGCTTACTGTTTTTTAACTAAATACATATATAATATTGATTTTAAAAGTAGTTTAAGACATCAGGAGAGAGAAGAGACAATTCTTCCAAACAGAGATATTCCACTAATATACTACATATTATGTTAAAATATATTTCATATATCCCCTTCCAGGAGCTTGAGCTTAGTTTAGCTTCCTCCTCCCTGAGCATCAGACTTAGTGACTTAATTCCAAAAAACAGAATATGGAAAGAGAAAAAAATGTAGCTGTACAATGGAGAGACCTGGCAGATACAACCTTAACCAAGTGATCAAAGTTAACATCACCATAACAATTTATGTTGATATAATGGACCTCATGATATGATGTGATGAGAACGGCACTTCACCTTTGTGGTACTCTTTCTTCCTCGTCTAGGGGACATTCCACAAATACCTGGTCAGTACTCTTCAAAACTGTCAAAATCATGAAAAAACCAGGAAAGGTAGAGAGACTGTCACAGACTAGAAGAGACCAACTAAACACGACTGAATGCAATGTGGTACCCTGGACTGAATTCTGGGGTAGAGAAAGGACATTAGTGGAAAAAATGGAGGAATCAGAACAGTTTACTTAATAGTAATGTACCAAAGTTAACCTCTTATTTTTGACAGATGTATCATATTTATTTAAGATGTTATCATTAGAGGAAACTAGGTGAAGGATATATGGGAATCTTCATACCACCTTTGCAACTTTTCTATAAATCTAAAATCACTCCAAAGTAAAAATGTAAAACATAAGTAGGAGAGAATGAAGCAAAATAAAATGAAAAACAGAAACTAGGGACACAGGGAAAGTCTTGACAGTATTTGAGCTTCTGGTTCCATTTGCCAGTCATATCCCAGATTTGGTAATCTAGACCAGTGATTTTTGATCTTTTTCATCTCGTGGCACACATAAACTAATTACATAAATCCTGCAGCACACCAAAAAATATATTTTTTCCTGATCTTACAAAAAATAGGTATAATTTTGATTCATTTACACCAGACAGCCATTGTTTTGTTGGCTATTTTCTTTTTTTTTTTAATTTGACAATCTAAGGGAAAAGAGATCAGTGCCCCTAACTGAATAGTCAGATATTGCATATTTTAAAAATTCCTGCAGCACATGTTGAAAATTGCTGAGCTGCTGATCTAGACCAACAAAATCTACCCTTCTCTTGCAAACTAATTCAACTAGGTGTCTTTTATACACTGTCACTACTGTTTTACCATCACTTTCTCCTTATCTTACTGTGGCCTGGTATCTTTCCCCTTCTCTCTCTCTCTCTCTCTCTCTCTCTCTCTCGGCAAATTTCACTCCTACAACACAATCAATTATAGTTATCAGGTTATACATTAGATCCTCAAAGCTTATTCATCCTGTAATTGAAAGTCTGTGCCCCTTTTTAAAATCAATCCTTCCTCATTTTCTCCATTTTCCTGCCCCTGGCAACTATGATTCTATTCTCTATTTCTATGAGTTTGACTTTTTTTTTTTTTTAAGATTTCACATATAAGTGATACCGTGCAGTATTTGTCTTTCTCTATTTGGCTTATATCACTTAGCACAATGTCCTCCAGATTTATCCATGTTGTCACAGATGGCAGATTTCCTTCTTTTTTGAAGACTGAATAATATTCCTGTATACCAATATATGTATACATGACACATTTTATTTACCCATTCATATTTCAACAAATGCAGGATGCTTACTTGTCTCAGCTTTTATGAATAATGATACAACGAGCATGGGGTGCAGATTATCCCTTCGAGACAGTGATTTCTTTCTTTCTTTCTTTTTCTTTTTCTTTTTAGATATATACCCATAAGTGGGAATGGTAGATCAAATAGTTGTTCTACTTTTAGTTTCTTGAGTAATCTCCACATTGTTTTCCATAGTGACTATACCAGTTTACATTCCCAAAAATAATGTACTAGGGTTCACTGTTCCTCCACATCCTCAACAGGATTCATCTTGTGTTTTTTTTTTAAATATAATACACATTCTAACAGATGTGAGATGAAAACTCATTGTGGTTTTGATATGTATTTCCCTGATGATTAGTGATGTTAAACACCTTCTTATGTACCTGCTGGCCATTTATATATCTTCTTTGGAAAACTATGTATTAAAGTCCTCTGCCCATTTTTTAATGGGTTATTTGTTGTTGTTGTTGCTATTGAGTTGTATGTGTTCCTTGTATATCTTGAATATTAACCCCTTATAAGATATGTGATTTATAAATATTTTCTCCCATTCCGTAGCTTCTCTTTTTATTGTTTCTTTTGCTGTACAGAAACTTTTGTTTTATATAGTCCCATTTGTTTATTTTTTGCTTTTGTTTCCTTTGCTTTTTGTGTCAAATCCAAAAAAATCACTGCCAAGACCAATGACCATGAGCTTACTCCCTACACTGAAGTTCTTCTAGTTTTCATTTCAGGTTTTGTGTTCAAGTCTTTAGTTTGAGTTGATTTTTGTGTAAGGTTTAAGATAGCAGTCCAGTTTCAGTCTTTCACATATGGACATCCAGTTTTCCCAAAACCATTTATTGAAAAAAACTATCATTTCCTCATTGTATATTCTTAGCCCATTTGTTGATTAATTCATATGCATGGGTTTATTTCTGGACTCTCTATTCTGTTCCATTATGTCTGTTTTTATGCTATTACCATACCATTTTTATTACTATGACTTTGAAATATAGCTTGGAATCAGGAAATGTGATTCCTCCAGCTTTGTTCTCCTCCTCCTCCTCTCTTTTTATCCCTAAGATCATCAGCTATATCTTAAGTCCCAAATCCATTGGAGACCTGTCAGACCTCATCTTACTGAGGTATTTTTTACTCTCTTGGTAACTCACATTCTAGTAGCTATTTCTTTCTGTAGCTTCTGTGATAACACATTGGACTCTACTCACTTCTTCAGTTCTTACCTTCTTGGATGCTTCTTTCCACCCTCCTTTAAAGTTCTTCTTTAACCACCCCTTAAAGGCTGCTCAGACCCTCTTCTTACTACACATTCTCCATAAGTGACCACATCCATTCTCATGGCTCCACTTAACCACCTATAGACTGATGGCTTCAGAATATCTATCCCCAGCTCAACTGTCTTTTCTGCTTTCCAAATTTTATTTCATGTTTTTGAGATTTTATTTATTTTTAGACAGAAGGGAAGGGAGGGAGAAAGAGAGGGAGAGAAACATCAATGGGTGGTTGCCTCTCATGCGCCCCCTGCTGGGGACCTGGCCCACAACCCAGGTATGTGCCCTGACTGGGGAATCAAACTAGCGACTGTTTGGTTTGCAGGCTGACGCTGAATCCACTGAGCTATACCAGCTGGAATACTTTCCAAATTTTATACTAGGTCACTTACTAGACATCTTCATTTGTACATGTCACATACATCTTAAATTTATCATGTTCAGAAACAAATTCATTATCTTCTTTCTCTCCTTGAAAACTGTTCTTCCTTTGTTTCCCCAACTTCATGAGTAACATCACTAATGTACAACCCAGTAACAAGGAAGACATCTTAGAATCCTCCCACGCCACCACTCCTCACTTCTAGTCAGTCACTAAGTATCTATCACTCCTCTTTTCTAACCCTATTATCACTTTGTTTAGATCCTCAATATAAGCTTGGTGATTGAAACTGACTCCTATCTGATTTCCCTTGATCTTCAAAATTGCAGCCAAAATGATGTCAGTATCACATAGCCTGATCATTGTGCTTCTCTTGTTAATAAACCTTTCAATGTTTCCTCAGAGCCTGGGCCCTTTGCATGACATATACAATATCCTCTATGATTTGGTCTTATTTACCCTCCCTCTTCCTCCTTTCACACTAGCCTGTATGCCCTACACTCCACACCAGTCAGTCTACTCAGGACCACCACCATCACCTACGTATACACCAACCTCTATGGCCAGAAGCTATTTTCTTTCATGTCCTTGATTTTGAACATGATGCTGTATATTCTGCCTGAAAGTCCTTTCTCCACCTTTTCCCTCTGCTACACTTCTACCCGTCCTTCAAGATCAAGTTCCAGTGTCATCTTTGTGACACCATTTTCTAACATTCCAACCCTGTACTGGCTTTGAAATCTCCTGTGTGCCCACAATCCCATGCTTTCCTCTATCATTACACTTCCCAGTGCTAATTTGCAGGTCTGTCTTCACAGCTTACTGTGAGCTCCTCCGTCATATCTTAACTATGTACTTTATAAAGCTGGCACACAGTGGACACCTACATGTGTCTTCAATAAAACAATAAAGCAAGAAAATGTATTTAGGTCAATTATATCTTAATAAAAGAAAAATTTAAAACATTTAGGCTCTTCTGTTTTAAAAACTCTCTGGCCCCTAAAGTACCTGTCCCCTCCCCCTGGTATAGATCTCTCTCCTTCCCTGTAATCAAGCCTCTTTAAAGAATGATCTCTAAGTCTTCAGTTCCCTTCCTCTTACTAGTTTCCACCTCTACCACTCCACTTGCTCCCTTTGTCTTCAAGGTCACCAGTGGCTGTCCTCTCTCCAAACCCAATGGATACCTTCCAGCCCTTACCTTCTTGGCCTCCTCTGTGTCATTCGATCCTGATGACCACTCTCTACTTCATGGCTTCTTCATTGGCCTTTCCCTTGGCTTCAGTGGCACCACTCGCCTCCCTTCCTTTCTTCTTCTTGTTCACTGGCCATTCTTTCTCACATTCCTTTGAAGTCTGCTCCTCCTCTCCTCAACCTTTAAATGTCGAGGCGCCTCGGGTCCTAGATGCCCTTATTTCCTCAATGGGCAGTCTTATTTACTCTCTTAGCTTCACTTGTCACTTGCCATGTTAACCATACATAAGGCTACCCAAACCTAAGGTGATTCCTCATTTTTCCAATGAGAAAATCCAAACTTGAAAATGTATACCTTTAAGAATTAAGAATAAACAATCAAAAGTTTACCTCTATTAGTTAATGGACTTCTTCGGCCACCTTACACATTTTCCAGAATGACCTTCTCTTCAGCCAGGTGAACAGTGTGGGAGAGAACGCAGCACAATTTGAACCCACACAAGATGCAGTCATTGGAAACTTTATCCCAAGTCACAAGTCCCATTTGCATCACACTAGGCTGTGGTTTTTGGCTTACGTCCTGCAAGAGTATATTCATAGCCTCTAAAACATCACTTAATGTATTTCCTTTTTAAAATGATTTTTAACTGTTAATTTTTTAAAAATTCCATTAATTTTTTTTGAGAGAGAAATATGGATTTGTTGTTCCATTTATTTATACATTCATTGGCTGATTCTTGTATGTGTTACTGAAGTATAACATTCATACTTAAAAGGGCAGAGTCACCAATGCTTGACTTAACGAATTGTCACCCATATAACATCACTAGGGTCAAGAAATAGAACATTTCCAGCATCCCAGAAGTCCCTCCCCCAAGTACTGCTGTACTGCTTTTTAAAGTAGTCTTTTAAAAAAGTGTATATAGAAACATCCAACACATGCAGATGTGAGGTCATACTACCAGAAATAGTTACCAAAGTTGTGTTAAATAACTTTGACTATGGAGTCTGTGGCACGTGACCTATACAAGCATCCAAAATAGTATTGTTCAGGGCATTTCAGGTTAATGGGTCTTGCTCAAACAGTAAAAACAGTATTTATTGAGCACTTACAATGTGCCAATAGGTAATTTTGTTTATTGGCACACTTCAATAATGTTTACATATTTTAAATAATTTAATCCTTAGCCCCACTGTATAGATGAGAAAACTGAAACAGAGACAGGTTAAGTAACTTTCCAAAAGCCACACGGCTTGAAAATGGCAGAGTCTGGACCCCAAGCCAGGCAGTCTGGCTCCAGAGTCCACAAGCTTAGTCACCATACCATACTTCCCTATCCAGTGGTTTGTTGTTCAAAATAAAGTAAATGAGAGCAAACCCTGTAATATAAGAGACTTTGTAAGAACTCAAATATAAGGTTACTCCCTCTTTCCTGAGGGATGATTTTGGAAAAACAAAAAAGGAAAAACCTCACCCTATATTCAAGCTTATACGGTATTTGCAGATGACTCCCAAATATTTACGTGCATCTCAGACCGCTCTTCTAAGCTGCATGTCTACCTACCCAACAGGCACTTCAAAGTCAGCAGCCCAAATGGAAAGTCATCATCTTTCTTTATCATCCCCCTACGAGCTACTCCTCCTCCTTTTGTCTAGCACAGTGAATGTTGCCACCATCCACTCAGCTGCTCAAGCCAGAAACCTGGATCTTATCAAGGACTCCAGACTCTCCTTTACTACTCTCTTCAAAATCTCACTCCTTCCGCTTTAACTGAAACTTTGTTCTCTCTCCCCAGAGTTCCTGATTTCTTTGTATCATTTGACTAAGTCTCAAGTCCAGAATACCTTTGGACTCACACCTACTCAGTCATAAGGACATAAGGGGAGGAGGGGTCAAAGCTCTTCGGAGTTCTTCAATATTCTCTGCCTCTGTCTGATTTCATTTCTTCCTATTTTTTCTATCAAGTTGGCCCCTCAGCCCCCTTCCAACGTCCCTGCCCAGTGTCCATGTCACTTTCCTTTTCTGGGGAGTTTACGAGTTAGACATCCCCCCCTCCATCTCTTTGTTCCAATACCCTCCAATCTCTGGCCCCAAAGTTGGAAAGAAAGAGGAAGTGAGGGAAAGAGTGCTAGGCAATGAAAAGGGAAAGGGATAAAGAGAATGGGATAAATCGAAGTGACTAGGGGGAGGGAATGGAAAGATTAAGAAGGAAGAAGATGGGAAAGAGAAGGACAGGGACA